>JACXGJ010005126.1:0-40843 GCA_016801105.1 Esox niger
TGGTGGGGATCTGTAACGGTGTGGACAGTCATCTGTTAAACATGGTGGGGATCTGTAACGGTGTGGACAGTCATCTGTTAAACATGGTGGGGATCTGTAACGGTGTGGACAGTCATCTGTTAAACCCATTGTGTGTTCTGACATCTTTCTATAATAATTGGCATTAACCTTTTTCAGCTATTTCAGCTACAGAAGCTCGTCTGTTGGATCGCACTCCACATGCATCAGTGAACCTTGGCTGCCCATGACCCTGTCACCGGTTCACTGCTTTTCCCTCCTTGGACCACTTTTGATAGGTACTGACCACTAGATACTGGGAACACCCCACAAGGGCTGCAGTTTTGGAGATGCTCTGACCCAGTCGTCTATCCGAGACAATTTGGCCCTTGTCAAAGTTACCCAGTTTCTTATGCTTGCCTGTTTTTCCTGCTTCTAACACATCAATTTGGAGTCCAGAATGTCCACTTGCTGCCTAAGATATCCCACCCACTATATTCTATACCTGTCAGTGGTCATAATGTAATGGCTGATCATTGTATATATAGAATGTACGCACATACATTTTCTTTTTTTGTCTTTTGGAGACGTGAGAACTCCCATAGGGACAATACATGTATTTCTGCAATGCAAAACGATTAATAACTAATACATTTAACTTTTATCAAAAAAAATCAGGTATGAAAATGTATTTCATATTCTCAAATTCAGAGATGTATTTAAAAATGTAAAAATACATTTAACTTTTTTCAAATTGCAATTCAGATATCTAAATCTATTTCACCTTTTATTCTGAAATGCATGTTAAAATGTTTAAATACATTTTGATTTCGTCCAAATATACTTTAAAAACAATTAATATTCACAATCCAATATGACATTCATCTGTGACATTTTATAATTTCACAGCAGACCTGAAAGGTATTGTATTGTAATTTCAACAAGGTAGACAAACTGAGACCAAAATCTCATCTACAGCTAAACACAGGTTTTATTCCCACAGGTTATAGTGGTTGAACTGGAACTATTGGGTCCCTTAGGCCTAACCCAGTAAATCAATACTATATTACAGCCAACTATAAGACTGGATTTACTGCGCAAATGCAGCGCACTTGTCTTCACACACTGAATATACTTACAACACTTACTTAATGATCATCATTACTGACGTATCAATGACATTACATTTAGGTGTTGAAATAGATGTACATTTTTAGATATCCATAATCTTGCAGTCACCTATATAATCTAATGTACTTTAGCAACATTGGAAAGGCCACAACACGCCTCTAAAATAAGATATCCCGGTTTGGAGCAGTGGTTAGCAAGACTTGGAAACCAAAAAGAATGGGTTTCAGAATACATATGGTGAATGTATATATTATTACTGTATTCATGAACTTTTAACATGTCCTAACTTGGTGTTGTCAATGTATATATTATTACTGTATTAATGAACATTTAACATGATCTTACTTTGTGTTGTCATTAAGAGTTGTATTGTCCAACGAGACCCACACTCCATCCACCTTAATGTCTGTCATTCCAATCCAGTAAGAGTTCTCCACAACATTGTTTCACACTTTCTTTCTAATGAAGTCCTATTGAAGGGAGAAATGATGCAGTGAACACAAAAACACACTGAAAAAAAATAATCTGCAAGGGGTAAAATGTACCTGCTTCTGTAGAGTCTCTATGAGGACCAGGTGTCCTCCATTATGGATACAGGCATATTGACTCTGTACCCAGGTCAGTCTGTCTTCAGAGAAGTTGTAACATGACACACTGTAGAACACCCAACCTGAAAGGCAAAGGTTCACAAGAAGAAAGATATCAAATATATGGACTAAAAATGTACAATTTAAAATTTGAGCTAAGATGCTAAAGCAGGATAATAATTCTATAGCAAGAGTACATTTTTGATACTTAATGAAAGATTTGATACATCTTTCATTGGGAAAAATAAAGTCAGAAGCAAACTAGGACAAGCACACATAAACTGTTTGTTCAGCAAGTTATTAGCCAGTTAGCTTTTAAGGCTATGTAGTTTTTGTTTATTATATTTGTTATTTGCCTTTTGCGTGTAAGTGGGCTGAACCAACACCTTTAAAATGAAACACAACGTTAGTCTGTTACTTGCCACAATAACTGTCCTTATCTAAATGTAGCCCATGTAAATTAAAAATAGCTAATTGCTGGACTATGATCCCATAGTTCTATCATCTCATATTGTTCTATTGATTAATGCACCAAGGACAGTAACGGTTGTAATAAGCTCCTATATAAAACACATATCACACCCTCTTATCTGGAGAGGTCCCGGGTGTGGAGCTCTAAATAATGTGGAGCTCTAAATACTAAATAGTGACACTGGTTTGTGCTTCTTTTTGCTGACCGTTTTGCCGTGACATATTTTTCACCTCCAGGATCCAGAGTTACAGGGTAATTCCCAGGACTAAAGCATCGTTTTTATGAATGCTCCTTTCAATCCTGCAGAAAGTCTTAGTGAAAATATTCTGCTAGATATATTGAGCTTAATTTTGTGATTTATTTATTTTCAGGACAACCTATAGGATAAAACAAGAATTCTCTCAATTGTCTAAATATAACAAGTGAAAATTAGAACCCTCGATGGTGGGTAGAAAGATTATTCAACACTGACTCCTGCTCTGTGTGAATATACGTACATGTACTAAAAAGGAATGACCTGTGACAACTACGCCATCTGCTGCTCATCCTCCCCCTGCAGGAGGGGGGCCTCAGCGCTCGATGTCACCGGCCTTTTGACACCACCGCCCATCATAAATCCATCACACCTGTTGTCTTGTTTAGAACACCTGATCACCATCCAGTCATTTCCCCCTGTATATATGCTCCCTCTGTCTTTGTGTGTTATTGTCTCGCCATTTAGCATACGTCAGCTCTCACCATTAAATACATGAACAGAAATCCATCGTCTCCGCAGTCTGCTTCACCTCCGTCTTACGAAAACGCATCCTGCGCCGACCGATGCCCAGAAGATCTCTTCGCTCGTCTCCTGCCTGTCCGGCAAATCCCTGGAATGGGACACCGCCGTCTGGAACACCATCCACACGAGGGGAGAGAGGCGGGCGAATGACTCTTCCATCTACGGCAGGGGACGAGATCGGCGCAGGAGTTCGCACTGGAGTTCCGAACCCTGGCGGCGGGTTCTGGGTGGAACGACCGGGTCCTTTTTGACCACTACCGTTGTAGCCTTCAGGAGGACGTCCGAGGGGAGCTGGCATGTCGAAACGTGAACATCTCATTTGAGCAGTTGGTTGAAACATCTAACCGTCTCGACAATATGCAATCATGCTGAATAAGTGCCGAGTATTGCAGGCAGGGCATACCCCAATTCACCCCCCTGGGCCAGACTACACTTAATCTTAGACCAGGCTGAAGAGATGAGTCTTAGTAGATGCTTGAAGGTTTCCACTGAGTCTGCATTTCTAATCTTGATTGGCAAATCATTCCAAAGTAGTGGAGCTCTATGAGAGAAAGCCCTGCCTCCGGCTGTTTTTTAGAGATTTTAGGTACGATTAAAAGGCCTGCATCCAGTGATCTAAGGTTACATGCAGGTGTGTATGGCTGGATCATTTCAGCGAGATAAGTAGGAGCAAGTCCATTAATTGATTTATAGGTTAACAATAAAACCTTAAAATCAGCCCTAACCCTAACAGGCAGCCAGTGTAAAGAGGCTGGTACTGGAGTAATGTGTCCAAATTTTTTTGTTCTAGTTAGGATTCTAGCAGCAGTGTGAAGCACTAATTTAAGTTTATTTATTGATTTATCAGTGTAACCAGAAGAAAGAGCATTGCAGTAATCTAGTCTTGATGTAACAAAAGCATTTAGATTAGTTTTTCCGCATCAGTTTTTGATAGAAAGTTTCAGATTTTTGCAATGTTTCGAAGATGAAAATAAGCAACTCTTGAGATATATTTCATATGTTCATCAAGGGAGAGGTCAGGGTCAAGGGTAACGCCAAGATTTATTACAGTTTTTTGGGATACGACCATGTAGCCATCGAGGTTCACAGTGAGATCTGCCAATAAGAGTCTTTGTTTCTTGGGTCCTAAAATGAGCATTTCTGTTTTTCTTGAGTTCAAAAGCAAGAAGTTATCTACTTCTTAATATCTAAAACACATGCTTCCAGAGTAGCTAATTTTGAGGTTTCTCCATACTGTGTATATAGCTGTGTGTTATCGGCATAGCAGTGAAAATTGACATTGTGATTTCGGATAACATCTCCAAGAGGCAGCATATATAATGAGAACAATAAAGGGCCCAGGACCGAGCCTTGAGGAACAACAAAACACACTTTTGTTTTGTCCGAGGATATCCCATCCACACATGCGAACTGATATCTTTCAGATAAATAAACTTAAACCAGGCTAGAACATTTCCATGTAGCCCAATATGGGTTTCCAGTCTCTCTAAGAGAAGGGAGTGATCAATAGTGTCAAAAGCAGTGCTAAGATCAAGAAGCAACAGGACGGATGCAGAACCTTTATCTGAGGCCATTAGGAGGTCATTTGTTACCTTCACTAGTGCAGTCTCAGTACTATGATGGGGTCTGAAACTGGACCGGAGCATTTTATTAAATGTTATTTGTCTTCAGGAAGCCATTCAGTTGTTGGGAAACACATTTTTCTAAGATTTTTGAGAGGAATGGGAGGTTTGATATTGGCCTATAGTTGTTTAAAGTGTCCAGATCCAAATTTGGCTTAATTTCAGCTATCTTTAGTGAGTTTGGTACACATCTAGTGGAAAGGGAACAGTTTATTATGTTCAACATTGGCTGACCTAGCACCGAAAATAACTCCTTGAGTAATATAGTTGGAACTGGGTCTAGCTGACAATTTGTTGGTTTGGAACGCATAACAAATTTAGTGAATGTGTCAAGCGATACGGAATCAAAAAGTTGTAATGTCCCCATGGACACCTGATTAGGAAGGTTCAGGACATTCTCAGGACAACTGAGATTTTGGGGACTGTATTTATTCGAGGAGTCAGTTATTTGTTTTCTAATGGTGATGATCTTTTCATCAAAAAAGTTCATGTATTCATTAAAGCTAAAGTGAAGACCCACTTAACTTATTGAGCGTTGCTTTTTAGTTAACTTTGCAACTGTATCAAAGAGAAATTTTGGATTGTTTTTGTTCATCTCAATCAGGTTGGAAAAATACACTGATCGAGTAGATGTGAGTGCTTTTCAGTATTTAAGTGTCCTATCCAGGCTAGTCTGAATACTTCCGACATGGTGGAGCGCCACTTTCGCTCCAATTTTCTGGAGGCTTGCTTTAGTGCTCTAGTATTTTCTGAGTACCAGGGAGCAAGTTTCTTGTTGCGTAATTCTTTTGTTTTAAGTGGTGCAACCGTATCTAAGGTATTTCGCAATGTTGAGTTAAGATCCTGGATTAGATCGTTTGTGGATTTATTTTCTTTGTCACTGATGAGCAAGCTTGGAAGAATATCAAGAAATCTATTTGTAGTCCGAGAATTTATAGTGCGGCTATTGAAACAAATTTTTTGCGGAGCGAGTGGGCTTCTTGTTTTTACGGTAAATGTGATCCGATATTCCAGGATTTACGGGGGAAATTATTAGATCGAAAATATCGATTTCTCTTGACAAGACTAAATCTAAGGTATGATTGTGGCTGTGCGTTGGACCGGAGACATGTTGGATAAAACCCATTGAGTCAATTATCGCTTCAAAGGTTTTTTAAGAGGGTCATTTGACTTTTCCATATGAATGTTGAAATCGCCAAAAATTAGAATACTATCTGCCATGACTACAAGGTTAGACAATTATTCTGGAAACTCATTGAGGAACATTGTATATTGCCCGGGAGGCCTGTAAATAGTGGCTATGTAAAACGCTTTATTAGCCTGGTCAACTTTCATGAGCAAAACTTCAAAAGAATGAAAACCAGTGATGTGTTTAAGAGAACATTTATATTTACTGTCATAGATATTAGTAACACCCCCTCCTTTTCGGTAAGCACGGGGGACATGATCACTAATATAGCCTAGAGGAGAGGCCTCATTGAGGGCAGTAAATTCATCAGGCTTCAGCCGTGATTCACATAAAAGTTTATTATCAGAGATCAATTCATTTCGTCCATGACTCCGTCATCTCCTGGTCTAGTCAGGTCCTTCCGGGGTGGTCGCGGAAGTGCCGAGGTAGGTGTTTGGGTGTTTCTGTGGGTTCGACCACGGTGGAGAGTCCTGACAGTGCTCCCGCCGTGCCAATTCCTCCCGAATACAGGGACTTGGCCGCGGTCGTTTCCAAGGCTACTGTATTACCGCCTCATAGGCCGGGGGATTGCGCGATAAACCTTTTGGATGAAGCCGCACTCCCAAAGTGTCACGTGTATCCCCTGTCCCGCACCGAGACTGCGGGATGTCCACATATGTTGAGGAAGCGTTAGGACAGGGATACATTAGGCCCTCCAAGTCACCGGTCTCCTCGAGTTTCTTCTTTGTGAAAAAGAAGGACGGTGGTTTGCGCCCGTGCATCGATTACAGGGCGCTGAACAAAATCACCATCCTGTTCTGCTACCCTCTCCCCTTAATCTCTGCGGAGGTCGAGAGGATGCACGGGGCCCGCATTTTCACAAAATTGCAACGCAGGAGTGCCTATAACCTGATGCTTATCCGGGAAGGGGACAAATGGAAAACACCCTTCAGTGCAACCTCTGGCCATTACGAATATTTAGTGATGCCATACCGTTTAATGAATGGTCCATCAGTCTTTCAATCTTTCATCAACAACGTTTTCATGGACATGTTATGCGAAGGGGTAGTGGTGTATATAGACGGCATCTTGATTTACGGCGTGGCGGCACTGGTTAGAGGTGGCCGAACATCCTTTCCACATCTGGACTGACCTCTCGGCAGGCCAGGTGGGCCATGTTCTTTTCCCGGTTTGTGTTCACTCTTACCTACAGGCTGGGGAGCAAGAACATCAGGGCCGACGCACTGTCTCGTCTGCATGGCACGGAGGAGCGGCCATTGGATGATGCTCCCATACTACCGGCAACGTGTTTGGCTGTTTCAGTGGTGTGGGAATTGGACGCGGACATCGTTCCTGCACAGCGGGACGAACCCTCTCCGCCCACATGCCCTGAGGGTTTCACAAATGCGCCGACGTCTGTCTGTGACCAGCTCATCTACTGGGCCAATACCTCTCCCTCCTCCGGTCATCCTGGTATCGGGCAAACCATGTGGGCCCTGGCCGGTAAATACTGGTGGCCCACCTTGGCCAAGGACGTGAGGGTGTACATCTCTTCTTGCTTGGTGTGCGCCCAGAGTTAGGCACTCCAACACCTGCCTATGGGTAAGTTGCACCCCCTACCCATTCCACATGGACCCACCTGTCCGTAGATTTCCTAACAGATCTCCCCCCTTTCCCAGGACCATACCACCATCCTGGTCGTAGTGGACCGGTTTTCTAAGACCTGTCGTCTCTTGCCTCTGCCCGGTCTGCCCACGATCCTACAGACTGCCGAGCCTCTGTTTACACACATCTTCCAGCACTATGGGGTGCCCGTAGATATAGTGTCGGAACGGGACTCCCAGTTCACGTCCACAGTATGTAAGCACCTGGGGGTCTCGGTCAGCCTGACCTCGGGCTACCACCCCCAGTCCACAGGCAGGTGGAACGTGTCAATCAGGATGTGGGCAGGCTCCTTCGGTCCTACTGCCAGGACCGGCCTGGGGCGTGGGCGGAGTTCCTGCCATGGGTTGAGTATGCCCTGAACTCCCGTCACCACTCCTCCATGGGGTTATCCCCATTTCAGTGGGTGCTGGGTTATCAACCGGTCCTGGCACCCTGGACCCCGGGCCAGACCGGTACCCAGGCGGTGCACAGCGGGAACATGGGAGGCTGTGCAGGCTCGCCTCAGGCTCGCTGTCCCACGCCAGAAAACCTACACGGATCGCCACCGTGGGGAGGCCCCGGTGTATCGTCACAGGGGAACGTGTCTGGCTCTCCACCAAGGACCTGCCACTCCGCCTGCCCTGCCGGAAGCTGGGTCCGCAGTTTGTGGGGCCCTTTAAAGTCCTTTTTAAGGTCAACAAGGTATTGGTTGCGTCTCCCTCTTGACTACCTTATTAACCCCTCGTTTCATGTGTCTCTCCTCAGGCCGATGTTGGCTGGTCCCCTCCAGGGGTGTGAGGTGCTGAAGGTCCCCCCCCTCCTCTCGACATCGAGGGTGCCCCGGCGTACTCCTTCTGCTCCATCATTGACTCGAGGCGACAGGCAGGGGGCCTCCAGTACCTCGTGGAGTTTGAGGGGTGGAGCCGGGGCCCGGTGCGGAATGTGTTAGCTCCCGCCCTTCTTGGCGACTTCCATCGCCGACGCCCGGATCGTCCTGCTCCGTGCCCTCCGGGTCAACCCCGGGGGCGGTGTCGTCGCACGGCTGGAGCCAGGTGTCGGGGGGGGTTTAGCGCACCTGATCATCATCCACAGTTATTTCCCCCAGTATATATGTTCCCTCTGCTCCCTTTGTCTTTGTCTGTTATTGTCTCCCCCAGACAAGCATTGTTAAGCTCTGATTAAATGAACTTATTCAAACGACTCCGCTATTCGCTCCTCCTTGTTATCCACCATGAGCTGACAATCAGTTGTTTGTGAAGATCTTTTATTGGGCTTATTAATAAGCAATTCAAGGATTTAACAGCATGTCAATGATATTCAGAATATTTATTAATAAATAAGAACTGATTAAATGTATTACATTAAAATACAATCTTTATACAATCCATACTTAATTTTCTCTACGGGATCACTAATATTTATTTTGAAAACTGAGTTTCTACTGGTGCTAAAATGGAACAACGTGAAACAAATACTAATTCTTAATATCAATTTGTAACAACTGAACTAGCACCATGCAGGGGGATACGTTTAGTTGCCAGACAGACTTTTCTATGAGTAAAGGTTAAAGATGTGTGGTTAACATTCTCTCTAATTGTCTTTGAATAATAATCTTTATACATCCTCTCAACTAGAAGGTCCTCCTTAGCCCAGATGACAAAGTAACACCAGCTACAACTTTGATCCAAGATTTGACCTTGCACCTGCCAATTGCAGGCATGAGATCTCTCCAACTTCAGCTCTCCATTTTGTATTTTCAGGTAAGGCCAGTCCACAATGCTTTGTACACTTGGCTACTTAGCCTCCAAGACACCAAAGTGGGACCTCACACTTGGGTTAAATATGAAGCCATCTGAAGGTGATGCTAACCATGGGGCATCTGGGTGGACTACAAAGCCACATGGGATAAAGTAAACATTTTTCAATGTACAGCCCACTTTTCATAGCCGTGGTCTGCACACCAGATCCCTTGAACATCTGTTCCACTAGGTGGTCAGTGGAAGTCTCACCTGGTACATAGCAAACATATGGGAAACGTGAGGACGTTATTCAACTTTTTCTAAATTGATGTATATCAGTGCTGCTGCTTGCCCCTCTTGTACCAGCCTTAATTTTGTAAGACATCCCACAGGTTATCTAATGCTTTGTCGGGGAGTTGCCCTTGATGAGTAAGGATGTGGACACACTGAGTAGACTGAAGCCTGTAGCCATCTAATGGAATTGGTGTTGGAGGGGTAAATTGTCGTGGCACTTACCTATAGTTGTGTTTGTAGCTTCCTATTTCCATCTTGAGCCCAATTTCCTTCTTGCTATCTAGCTTGACTCTCGGACGAGGATTTGACAATTCAATCTAGATCATTAATGTTTAGTTTAGGAAAGTCCTGGAGTCACCTCTTTTATTAAAAATACATCTTCAACGCCGGCCATAGCACTAGCAATATTATCTCTACTGGTTTGTAATAATCGGGACAGGAAACTGACACACCGGTAGGAAGTGGATGTAGAACGTTCCGCATGGAATGTGCATTAGGCCTATTTGAAATAATGCCAACCAAAAGTAACACGGTTTAATTTCACCAATGTCAATTTCATAAAAATGTATTATAATCAAACGTTTAATGACTTCATTTGGTTTTTCAACAGAAAGTAAAATCCCCAAAACACCCCCTTGCACTGCCCCTAGTGGTCTGTTTTCACTTGGTGATGAGTGTAGTTTATTGTTTTCTGAAATGCAGCGTTTTTAGAAATGTTTCATTCATATTAATGTTGTTGTGTTTTGCCCGTGTGGGCCAGGAATATTTCAATAAGAGTTTAATGGAGAGGAACAGGGGTGAAATGTTCAGATTACTTGAGTGCATTTATCAACACATAACGCAGACAGGAAATCAAAACCAAAAGAAAACCTCTTTAGGAAGGGAGATGTTGGGAAAGATGGGTGGAGCCAGTCATTCTCTCCCCCCTCTACCTACCACCCCACCCCCCTCAGAATGAACCCAAGCATCTTCCATTGTGGCTCTTATCTCATCTCCCACATGCTGCTCCCTCTTCCCTTATGATCTTCCTTCGAATGAGGGCTGACTGGGAGCAGACTTGCCACTGTATGTTTCTCTTTTCATTGTTTTTCGAGTAAACATTTATTTTGGATGAAATATGCTGTTTGTAGTACAAATGTTTTCAGAACAATCAAAGAAGACAGTTGTTGTGATGTATAATTAGATGTATAAATGCAATATAAGTAACTATTGTCTTTTCAGTTATTTTTCACTTTACTTCCACTTTTCTAAAACCTAGAGAAGTACTGCTTTGCGGTAATCAGTTGTTCTCAAACTGTGAAATAAAGTAAAGGACAAGATTTACCTTTACTGAAAACACATCCTTTTACCCCAGCAGCTTGCTTTAGATTCTGGATGAATGCGACATTTGAGTAGACATCTTCCCTTCAAGTCCTCTGTTACACAGGGAGAGCATGAAACCTCCACACAGAAGTACCAGGGCAACTGGGGGTTTGAACCTGCGACTATCGTTCTGCAATTTGACAGTGATAACCACTGCACCACAGTGTCCCCCACAAATACAGCTTGTTATTTGATATTAGTGATAGAACAGTTAGTTTGGAGAAATACAAGAGAAAATGTGGTATAGAGTGTTGTTTAGCTAGTTTTTTGAGAGCCATACTAAAGAATAGGTCATTTGAGATGTATACAAGATAATTATGATGGGTGTTGATTCAGGATTGTGTATTACAATTAGAGAGGAGATTATGTATGTATGTATGTGTGTATGTTTTTAACTGAAGGACACTATGTTTGATCAGTGTGTGCGAGAACAGGAGTTGTGGACTCATTTGCTGGAATTCTATGGGTTTTTAATGTTATTTATGTAGTCCCTATACATATTGACAAACTAAAATGGCTAAGTCTTTGTCCAGGCTCTCTGCAATCTGTAGTGCCTGAAAAGGTCTACACAGGAACATCCAGAAGTTAATATTGCTATCCGTTCATTAAGCTTCTGTAATTTGGCAGCTTAGCTGACAATAGCAGTAAGATATTTTTTCTTGTAGAAGTTACAGGTTTGAATCCCTGATTAGGCATCTTTTTAATAATTAGTGGTTTAAATAACTGTTATCTTTTAATAACAACCACAATCCATAGTTCAAACGGACCAAACAATGCTTTTCAACCAGTACACATTTAAAATGAAGGTAGGAGAGAGTAATAAAAAAGCACACACACACACACACACACACACACACACTACAGAGGCACCAAATACCAGTACTAGACAGGAAACTAGGGAAGGCATGGTGTGGGAGTGAATGAAGAAGTTGGCAGAATTTACCTGCCTTTATTCAACATCGTCTTCTATAGAGCTTGGCCATTTCGGTGGCCTTCATTAGTCATTTATCCTTAACATTACTTCAAATGCACTGATAATGACTGAGAAAATGGCTGGTGGCCATGAACCTCACAAAAATATGTATCGCTCTGGGTTAAATTCAACGGTTCTGAATCAAACATGTCATATCACAGTTTGTCCAGCAGATGTCCTTGCTGTGCACTTTGATGGAAACCTTTTAGCAATGAAGCAATGCTTCGAAACAAGCCTCAACGGTTCAGAAAGTCTGCTTCCCATCCCTACCAAACGCTGCTCTGAAGTACAACATACATTAAACAAGCAACATATGAAAATAACGCACAAACACATGGGAAGCAGAGTGTGCAGATAAACACATTATAATGATGGGATAGGGAACAGGTGCATGTAATGACAAGACAACAATCTGTGGGTGATTGATGAAAAATACACACATTAGTATAGCTTTTGTAGAACCTGGCATTTGCAACGCTCGGGATTTGCATTTGATTTCCCATGAGGGCCGGAACAAACAAGAATGAAAATGTATGTACTCAACCCTGTCAAATACAAGTCTGCATTTTGCTGAATAATTATACAGTCAATTGTTTCTCCTGAATGGCATGAACCTTTTTTAATTTGCAAGTACTCATTTATTTGTTAGACATAGCCAAGACAAAGATGTTAATAACTTAAGAAAATAGTTTATTTACTATTTACAGAAAGTAATATCAGGAAAATTGATACAGAACACAGGTTATTTCAAATAGTGTCAGCTAGTTAGCTGTGAGCGTTCACAATCGGAAAATTGCTATTTAAAGCAGACTTTTAGGCTTATTTATATTTATATACTTTCAAAAGAAATACTATGATCAATAAATAGCTCACATTAACGTTTACCTCTGTATTACAAGAAAAGTTTTAGTGTTGATCCAAAGCTGGAAAAATCGATTGAGATAATTATCCTGTGGAGCAATAGGACCTTTAGTTTTATAAACGGTCACATGGTCTAGTAATATAAGGAACAGGCACCATCTGATAGAGAAACTGTAATGTCTATATTAACTGGCTGATGCCTGTTGGTCAGAGAAAAGAGTTCCCAGCTGTGAAAAGCTTTTCAGAAGGGTTGATTGGAGAACCTGCAGGTCTTGGAAGAACACTGGGAGAGTTTGGGCTTCTGGCAAATTTAGGACACTGGACAACCCCTGCTGTGCTGGTAATAGAGAACGAGTACTCATGCTCTCACTACTTTCCTCCTTTAATACCAGGCCAGGCAGTTCTATAGAAGACCAGGGAGAATGCAGTGTGACAGAAGACTGATTGAAACTACAGTAACAGAGAGATTGACTACCTCTGTTGTTACCAATGTGAATATTCTTGGCCGTGGTCTTTTCCAAGGCTAAGGCTACTGTGTTACCACCTCATAGGCCGGGGGATTGCGCGATAAATCTCCTAGAAGGAGTCGCACTCCCTAAGGGTCACTGTCCCGCACCAAAACTGAGGCGATGTCCGCTTACATTAAGGATGCATTAGGACAGGGATACATAAGGCCCTCCCGGTCACCGGTCTCTTCAAATTTTTTTCTTCGTGAAAATGAAGGACCGTGTTTTGCGCCACATTGACGCCATGCGTAATTGGTCGACCCCAAACACGGTTAAGTAAGTGCAACAATTCTTAGGCTTCGCCAACTATTATAGGAGGTTCATCCGGGGCTTTAGCCTGGTCGTGGCCCCAATCACCTCCCTCCTGAGGGGTGGGGCGACTCGGTTACAGTGGACCACGGAGGCGGAGCGGGCGTTTGTGGAACTGAAAACACAGTTTCACCACCGCTCCGGGCCTGGCCCATCCCGACCAGTCGCTCCAGTTTGTTGTGGAGGTTGACGCGTCCGACAGTGGTATCGGGGCGGCACTCTCCCAACGAACTGGGAACCAGAACACGCTCCGCCCCTGTGCTTTCTTCTCACCGAAGCTCAGTGCGGCAGAGCGTAATGTTGGTGATCGTCAGCTGTTGGCTGTGGTGAGAGCCCTGTCGGTGTGGCGGCACTGGTTAGAGGGGGCCTAACACCCTTTCCTCATCTGGACAAACCACCGCAACCTGGAGTACATGCGGGCTGCGACGAGTCTGACCCCTCACCAGGCCAGGTGGGCTATGTTCTTTTCCTAGTTTGTGTTCACTCTTACCTACAGGCCGGGGAGCAAGAACATCAGGGCCGACGCACTGTCTCGTCAGCATGACACGGTGGAGCGGCCAGTATATGACGCCCCCATACAGGCGGCAACGTGTATCGTGGCTCCTGTAGTGTGGGAATTGGACGCGGACATCGTTCATGCACAGCGGGACAAACCCTCTCCGCCCACATGCCCTGAGGGTTTCACAAATGCGCCGACGTCTGTCTGTGACCAGCTCATCTACTGGGCCCATACCTCTCCCTCCTCCGGTCATACTGGTATCGGGCAGACCATGCGGGCCCTGGCCGGTAAATACTGGTGGCCAACCTTGGCTAAGGACGTGAGGGTGTACATCTCTTCTTGCTTGGTGTGCGCCCAGAGTAAGGCACCCCGACACCTGCCTATGGGTAAGTTATACCCCTTACCCATTCCACAACGACCATGGACCCATCTGTTTGTTGATTTTTTAACAGATCTCCCCCCTCACAGGGCCATACCAAAATCTTTGTCGTTGTGAACCGCTTCTCAAAGTCCTGTCGTCTCTTGCCTCTGCCCCGTCTTCCCATGGCCTTACAGGCCGCGGAGGCCCTATTCACCCATGTCTTCCGGCACTATGGGGTGCCCGAGGACATAGTGTCTGACCGTGGCCCCCAGCTCACCTCCAGTGTTTGGAAGGCTTTTATGCAGCACCTGGGGGTCTCGGTCAGCCTGACCTCGGGCTACCACCCCCAATCCAACGGGCAGGTGGAGCGCGTCAATCATGCCGTGGGCAGGCTCCTTCCGTCCTACTGCCAGGACCGGCCTGAGGAGTGGGCGGAGTTCTTGCCATGGTTAGCCGTGTCTGGCTCTCCACATAGGACCTGCCCCTCTACCTGCCCTGCCGGAAGCTGGGTCCGCAGTTTGTGGGGCCCTTTAAAGTCCTGAGGGGAGTCAACGAGGTAACTTATCGGTTGCGTCTCCCGCCTGACTACCGTATTAACCCCGCCTGACTACCGTATTAACCCCTCATTTCATGTGTCTCTCCTTAGGCTGGTGGTGGCTGTTCCCCTCCAGGGGTGTGAGGAGGTTCGCGAGGTCCCTCCCCCTCCGCTTGACATCGAGGGGGCTCCGGCGTATTCCGGCGTACTCCGTCCATCATCGACTCGAGGTGCCGGCTGGGGGCCTCCAGTACCTCGTGGAGTGGGAGGGGTACGGTTCCGGAGGAGCGGAGCTGGGCCCCGGTGCGGGACGTTCTGGCCCCCGCCCTTATCCGTGACTTCCATCGCCGTCGTCCGGATCGCCCTGCTCCGCGTCCGGATCGCCCTGCTTCAATCCATCACACCTGTTGTCTCGTTTAGCGCACCTGATCACCATCCAGTCATTTCACTCCAGTATATATGTTCCCTCTGCTCCCTCTGTCTTTGTGTGTTATTGTCTCGTTATTGATGAGCACAAGTCAGCTACCGTATTTAAAATATACAGTGCCTTGCGAAAGTTTTCGCCCCCCTTGAACTGTTCGACCTATTGCCACATTTCAGGCTTCAAACATAAAGATATAAAACTGTAATTTTTTGTGAAGAATAAACAACAGGTGGGACACAGTCATGAAGTGGAACGAAATGTATTGGATATTTCAAACAAATAATTTCTATTTCAACAAATAAAAAACAGAAAAATTGGGCAAGCAAAATTATTCAGTCCCCTTAAGTTAATACTTTGTAGCATCACCTTTTGCTGCGATTACAACTGTAAGTCGCTTGGGGTATGTCTCTAACAGTTTTGCACATCAAGAGACTGAAATTTTTGACCATTCCTCCTTGCAAAACAGCTAGAGCTCAGTGAGGTTGGATGGAGAGCGTTTGTGAACAGCAGTTTTCAGTTCTTTCCGCAGATTCTCGATTGGATTCAGGTCTGGACTTTGACTTGGCCATTCTAACACCTGGATATGTTTATTTGTGAACCATTACATTGTAGATTTTGCTTTATGTTCTGGATCATTGTCTTGTTGGAAGACAAATCTCCGTCCCAGTCTCAGGTCTTTTGCAGACTCCATCAGGTTTTCTTCCAAAATGGTCCTGTATTTGGCTCCATCCATCTTCCCATCAATTTTAATCACCTTCCCTGTCCCTGCTGAAGAAAAGCAGGCCCCAACCATGATGCTGCCACCACCATGTTTGACAGTGGGGATGGTGTGTTCAGGGTGATGAGCTGTGTTGCTTTTAAGCCAAACATTACGTTTTGCATTGTTGCCAAAAAGTTTGATTTTGGTTTCATCTGACCAGAGCACCTTCTTCCACATGTTTGGTGTGACTCCCAGGTGGCTTGTGGCAAACTTTAAACAAAACTTTTTATGGATATCTTTAAGAAATGGCTTTCTTCTTGCCACTCTTCCATAAAGGCCAGATTTGTGCAGTATACGACTGATTGTTGTCCTATGGACAGAGTCTCGCACCTCAGCTGTAGATTTCTGCAGTTCATCCAAAGTGATCATGGGCCTCTTGGCTGCATCTCTGATCAGTCTTCTCCTTGTATGAGCTGAACGTTTAGAGGGACGGCCGGGTCTTGGTAGATTTGCAGTGGTCTGATACTCCTTCCATTTCAATATTATTGCTTACACAGTGCTCCTTGGGATGTTTAAAGCTTGGGAAATCTTTCTGTATCCAAATCCGGCTTTGAAATTCTCCACAACAGTATCTCGGACCTGCCTGGTGTGTTCCTTGTTCTTCATGATGCTCTCTGTGCTTAAAACGGACCTCTGAGACAATCACAGAGCAGGTGCATTTATATGGAGACTTGATTACACACAGGTGGATTCTATTTATCATCATTAGTCATTTAGGTCAACATTGGATCATTCAGAGATCCTCACTGAACTTCCGGAGAGTTTGCTGCACTGAAAGTAAAGGGGCTGAATAATTTTGCTCGCCCAATTTTACAGTTTTTTATTTGTTGAAAAAGTTTGAAAGATCCAATACATTTCGTTCCACTTCATGATTGTGTCCCACCTGTTGTTGATTCTTCACAAAAAATTACAGTTTTATATCTTTATGTTTGAAGCCTGAAATGTGGCAAAAGGTCAAACAGTTCAAGGGGGCCAAATACTTTCGCAAGGCACTGTACATATGAATCAACAGTCATCACCTCTGCATACTGCTTCGTCTCCGTCTGAACTAATCGCTGACAATGTGGCTGGTGGGCCAAAAGGATGTGTGTTTTGTAAAGTTTAGTCTTGTCATTAACTGTATTTCAAGGGGGCCAAATTCTTTCGCAAGGCACTGTACATATGAATCAACAGTCATCACCTCTGCATACTGCTTCGTCTCCGTCTGAACTAATCGCTGACAATGTGGCTGGTGGGCCAAAAGGATGTGTGTTTTGTAAAGCTAAGTCTTGTCAATTACTGTATTTCAAGGGGGCCAAATACTTTCGCAAGGCACTGTACATATGAATCAACAGTCATCACCTCTGCATACTGCTTCGTCTCCGTCTGAACTAATCGCTGACAAGCTGGCTGGTGGGGCAAAAGGATGTGTGTTTTGTAAAGCTAAGTCTTGTCATTTACTGTATTTCACAGTTGAAGAACAACTGATTAACGGCAAAGCACTACTTCTCTAGATATTAGAAAAGTGGATGTAATCTGAAAAAAAACTGGAATGACAATAGTCACTTATATTGCATTTATGAATCTAATCATACATCACAACCACTGTCTTCATTCATTGTTCTGAAAACACTCTTTACACTCGTACTCCAAACTGCATATTTCATCCAAAATACATATTTACTCGAAAAACTATGAAAAGAGAAACATACAGTAGCATGTCTGCTCCCAGTCCTCCAGTTCCTCTCCATTTAACTCTGGTGTTTTGGGGATTTTACCTTCTGAAAAAAAACAAATGAAGTCACTCAACGTTTGATTATAATACATTTTTATTAAATTGACATTGGTGAAATGAAATTGTGTTACTTTTGGTTGGCATTATTTCAAATAGGCCTAATGCACATTCCATAACGAACGTTTCACACCCACTTCCTACCGGTCTGTCAGTTTCCCGTCCTGATTATTACAAACCAGTTGAGATAATATTGCTTGTGCTATGACGGCATTGACGCAGTATTTTTTTTAAAAGAGTTGAATCCAGGACTTTCCTAAACTAAACATTAATGATCTACATCCGAGAGTCCAGCTAGATAGCAAGAATGAAATCGGGCTCAAGATGGATATAGGAAGCTTCAAACACAATAATGAAGGTAAGTGCTACGACTATGACAGATTTACCCCTCAAACACTAATTCCATTAGATGGCTACAGGCTTCAGTCTACTCAGTGTCCACATCCTTACTCATCAAGGGCAACTCCTTGACAAAGCATTAGATAACCTGTCGGATGTCACTCAAAATCCAGGCTGGTGCAAGATAGCCGAGCAGCAGCACTGATATGCATCAATTTAGAAAAAGTTGAGTAACATCCTCACGTTTCCCAGATGTTTCCCATGTACCAGGGGAGACGTCCACTGACCACCTAGTGGAACGGATGTTCAAGGGATCTGGTATGCAGACCATGGCGATGAAAAGGGGGTTGCACATTGAAAATCGTTTACTTCATCCCATGTGGCTTTATAGTCCACACAGATGCCCCATGGTTAGCATTACCTCCAGACTGCTTCATATTTAACCCAAGTGTGAGGTCCCACTTTGGTGTCTTGGAGGCTAAGTAGCCAAGTGTACAAAGTTATGTGGACTGGCCTTACCTGAAAATACAAAATGTAGAGCTGAAGTTGGAGAGATCTCATGCCTGCAATTGGCAGGTGCAAGGTCAAATCTTTTAAACAAGTTGTAGCTGGTGTTACTTTGTCATCTGGGCTCAGGAGGACATTCTACTTAAGAGGATGTATAAAGATCATGTTTCAAAGACTAGATTAGGGATAATGTTAACCACACCTATTTTTAACCTTTACTCACAGAAAAGTCTGTCTGGCAACTAAATGTATCCACTTACAGGGAGCTAGTTCAGTTGTTACAAATTAATATTAAGAATTAGTATTTGTTTGAAGTTGTTACATTTTAGCACCTGTAGAAACTCAGTTCTAAAAACAAATATTAGTGATCCCGTAGAGAAAATTAAGTATGGATTGTATGAAGAATGTATTTTAATGTGTTACATTTAAGCAGTTAATATATATTAATACAGCTTCTGTATATCATTAACATGGACAGCA
This sequence comes from Esox niger, assembly GCA_016801105.1. Taxonomy (NCBI): domain Eukaryota; kingdom Metazoa; phylum Chordata; class Actinopteri; order Esociformes; family Esocidae; genus Esox; species Esox niger. The sequence goes on from JACXGJ010005126.1 coordinate 19,120, forward strand.
AGGACATCTGCTGGACAAATTGTGATATGACATGTTAGATTTAGATCTTTCTTACTTAACCCAGAGTGATACATATTTCTGTGGGTTCACAGCCAACAGCCATTTCCTCAATCATTATCGGTGCATTCGAAGTAATTGTAAGGATGAATGAAAAATGAAGATCAACGAAAAGGCCAAGCTCAATAAAAGAGACATTTTTTGTCAACGTCTTCATTCCCTCCCAAATCTTCCGTTGCCTTGTTTCCTGTCTAATACCAGTATTTCTTTCCTCTGTAGTGTGTGTGAAAGCTTTGGAGCTTCGGTTTAATTCACCCGATCCCTAGCAGTAGGCTATCGATCTGTGCCCAGACCGCCTGTTGATTGTAATTTCTGTTGAAAGGGCTGCATTCTTATATTATCTGTCAGCTGCAGATCACATAGGAGCTTAGTAAAAGTAATACAAACATCTTCTCCACCTATAAATATAGACACAAAACTCAACCAAAAACCAGACCTAGTTTTAACTGTAGAATTTGTTTTTCTTTTTTTGATAAAGGATGAAAGCATAGAAATAACACAATAGAAATGTAACAAATTATTACCCTCTTGATTGGGAGAACCAGCCAGAGGTGTGATTGCCACCAAAGGTGCTTCTACCAAGAACTCAGTAAAGAGTCTGAATAATTACATTTTTAGAAAAAGGAATTCAGCTGTAGTAAGTGTCTTTTAATGTGTTTTTTCATGATAAACCCATGATCATTTTCAAATGAAGACCAGAGGAAAATAGTAACTGAATATTACCTCAGATTAACAGTTCCCCACCCAAAGATTACTTAGCATTCTCATTGGATGTGTACGCCATTGTGTGTTGTTTGTATAAGATCCTGTGTGAACTATAACTGTTAGTGTGCTAAGAGCATATGTGATCTATGAGGACTACCTTAATACATGGTCTTTACTTTAATAGAGGACTGGAAGTGGAGATGTCTGGGGAAGTTATTTACGTGACTGTAACATTAATCCAAAATCCGAAACAAGCTGCTTGGGCAAAATGATGTCTTTTTAGTAAAGGTAACTCTTGTCCCTTACTGTATTTTACAGTTTGAGAACAACTGATTAACAGCATAGCAGTACTTATGTAGATTTTAGAAAAGTTAAAGTAAACTGAAAATAACTGAAAGACAATAGTCACTTATTTAACATTTATTTCTCACATTATACATTACAACCACTCTTTTCATTCATTGTTCTAAAACACTCTTTACACTGGTACTACAAACTGCATCCAAAATAAATTTTAACTAGAACAACAATGAAAAGAGAAACATTAATTGCCTTGTGTGGCCCGCGGCTACACTCTCTGCATCAGTTTCCGGCCAGAACACAAGTAACAACGAACTGCCCCTGAACGCTCTAAAGGAGACTCACCTGCTCCCAATCAGCCCTCATTTGGAGGAACATCATTAGGGTCAGAGTGAGGAGCATGTGGGAGATAAGATAGGAGTTACAATGGAAGATGCTGTGATGCAACTGGGGGGAGTAGGAGCAGGAGGGGGAGTGGGGGGGGGCAGGAGGGTGAGTGAGTAGGGAGGTGGAAGAGAATGACTGCCTCCACCCATTTTTCTTAAACCACCATCATGAATCATCCCAGCCAACACTGTCTCCCTTCCTAAACAGGTTTTCTTTTGGTTTTGATTTCCTGTCCATGTTATGTGTTGATAAATGCACTCAAGTGCCCTGAACATTTGTCTTCTGTTCTTTTCCATTAAACTATTTTGGAAATATTCCAATTCTGTTATTTTTGTTTCCTTTCTTTTATTACAAAAGATACATTAGGATTTTGATCTGTTGGATAGTGTTTTGGGGGTGGCAACATTACGGTGGCCCATGGGGGCAAAAAACAACAACATTAGCAAAACAAACCAAAGTTGAAATAACAACACAACAACATTAACAAGACTGAAACATTTAGAGAAACGCTGCATTTCAGAAAACAATAAACTACACACACCACTAAGTGACAACACAACAGCATCAGCCCAGAACACAACAACATTTGTAGATCCACTGCATTTCAAGTTTCCCAAAACGGGCACAGCTTATGTTTTCTCCAGATTTCCTGGGATAAGAAACAGAGAGCTTAAGAAATATATTTTTAGTTGAGCTCCTGAATGAAAGGAGTTGCTTGGCACAATGTCCTGAGTTATAATTGTAAGTTCAGCAATGGGATTTTTTTAATTAATTTCCCAGATGAAGACATTCCAAATCTATCAATATCTGTTTAGGGACCCTACAGAAGAAGCCAAAAGGAAACACAAAGAAAACCCTGACTCTCTACATTTATTCTCAGTATATCGCCTTCTTGTTACACATTTTTTACCAATTCCATGTTATACTTTTTTTTTTATAAACCAAATAAACAACGGTCACTTTGGATGTGTTTTAAAAACAGTTTTACATTTAAAGAAATGATACGACAATTAAGAAAATACTGTATATAAGCAAACATTGATATACATTTCTTTCGGATTCTCCAGTAGCATGCTGCATAATACAAATACGCTGATATAAAAGAAACATTTCCCCCAGTGGGAACCGGCCAGAAGAACCTTGTAGGGACATATTTTTTAGGTTTTACACACCCAACCACAAACAGGAAATAATAAAATATGGATGAATTCTTCAGTCATTATTGTTTGGATGCCCGACTCTCCCAGAGTCTCTGAAATTGTTTATTACATCCATAGTCAAACCAATAACTGATTTGATACAAACAGCGGACACTTATTTGGGCACAGTCTTCACCTGGCTCCCATTCATTTGGTTCTGGACATGCACTGACCTTCGTTCCATTGATTAGGTCCCAGTACATAGAACGGGGAGGAGAAAAACCATTACTAAATATTGTACCCACAGAAAGAAACTTTGTGTGGCCACTTAAAAATGATCTCTTAAATTTTAATATGCAAATAAATGGCCTCCTGAGCAGAAACCTAATTGCGGTGAGAATACAGTGCAATTTCTAGCCCTCGATTTATGTTTTCATCTGTTAAACATGGTGGGGATCAGTAACGGTGTGGACAGTCATCTGTTAAACATGGTGGGGATCTGTAACGGTGTGGACAGTCATCTGTTAAACATGGTGGGGATCTGTAACGGTGTGAACAGTCATCTGTTAAACATGGTGGGGATCTGTAACGGTGTGAACAGTCATCTGATTAACATGGTGGGGATCTGTAACTGTGTGGACAGTCATCTGTTAAACATGGTGGGGATTTGTAACATTGTGGACAGTCATCTGTTAAACATGGTGGGGATCTGTAACGGTGTGGACAGTCATCTGTTAAACATGGTGGGGATCTGTAACGGTGTGGACAGTCATCTGTTAAACATGATGGGGATCTGTAACGGTGTGAACAGTCATCTGATAAACATGGTGGGGATCTGTAACTGTGTGGACAGTCATCTTTTAAACATGGTGGGGATTTGTAACAGTGTGGACAGTCATCTGTTAAACATGGTGGGGATCTGTAACGGTGTGGACAGTCATCTGTTAAACATGGTGGGGATCTGTAATGGTGTGGGCAGACATGTAGTGGAAGTCATTGGGTCCTATGTTAACCCTGAATGGTTTTACAACCGCTAGGAATGAGGGCCTTTACAGAACCAGGTGCCCCCTATTACTGTATCACTCTAGAGAACTACAGCCCAACTGCAATGTCCCTAAGGATTTTGGGCGTTTTCTAAATGTATTTGTCTCTACGTGAATTTCGAAAACAAGAGTACAATGATTTACTGGCTTTAAAGTTTGTTAGCAATTCAACTAAATATAATATTTACTCTGAAGCTCAGCATTTAAGGGGCTACTTTAATCTACAGCACACTAAAAAGTGTTCATGAGCACCAGCACAGCTCTGATGGAAAAGTGCTTGTAGATTATTATTCTTTGGGTGAGTGAGAGTGTATGTTATTGTGTCATGTGCACAACTGCTTTTGAGTGAACAAACATGTAGACATACATACACTGATCAGCCATAACATTATGACCACCTGCCTAATATTGTGTTGCTTTTCCTTTAGCCTCCAAAACAGCCCTGACTGGCCAAGGCATGGACTCCCCTAGACCTCTGAAGGTGTGCTGTTTTATCTATCACCAAAACATTAGCATCAGATCTTTTAAGTCCTGTAATTTGCGAGGTGGAGTCACCATGATTGGAATTGTTTGTCCAGCACATCCCAGAATTTGTTGATAGGATTGAGAGCTGAAGAATTTGGAGGGCAAGTCTAACTTTGAACTCATTGGGTTCCAAATAACAATTCCTGAACCATTTTTGTCCAGTTGTGATGCTCACATGACCATTGTAGGTGCTTTCAGCAGTGGACAGTGGTCAGCATGGGGATCCTGACTGGTCTATGGCTACACAGCCCCATAAACAACAAACTGTGATGCACTGTGTGTTCTGACATCTTTCTATAAGAACCGGCATTAACTTTTTCAGCAATATGAGCTACAGTAGCTCATCTGTTGGATCGGACCACACGGGCCAGCCTTCGCACTCCACATGCATCAATGAACCTTGGCTACCCATGACCCTGTGGCCAGTTCACTGCTTTTTGTTCCTCTGACCACTTTTGACAGGTACTGACCACAGCAAACTGGGAACACCCCACAAGGGCTGCAGTTTTGGAGATTCTTTGAGCCAGATTTCTAGGCATCACAATTTGGCCCTTGTTGGTCGCTCAGATCCTAACGCTTGCCTATTTTTCTTGCTTCGAACACATCGACATAGAGGACACTTGCTGCCTAATATATCCCACCCACTGACAGGTGCCATGACAACAAGATTACCAGTGTTGTTCACTTTAGCTGTCTGTGGTCATATTGTTATGGCTGATCATTGTATATACAGAAAGCAGGCACACATTTTCTTTTTGTCTTTTTGGAGACATGACATCTCCCACAGGGACAACAAATGTGTTTTTGCAATGCAAAATGCATTTAGAACGTATGACAAATATATTAGGAATACATTTAATTTTGGGTATGAAAATGTATTTCACCTCTTATTCTTATTTAAATATACATTTAACTTTATTCAAATTGCATTTCAGATATCAAAATGTTTCTAACCTTTTATTTCGAAAAGCATGTCAAAATGTATAAATGCATTTCAATTTCATCCCAACCTATTTAAAAATAATCATATTCACATTCCAAACTAACATTCATGTATGACATTTTATCATGTCACAGAAAACTTGGAAGTTATTATATTGTAATTTCAACAAGGTACACAAACTGAGACCAAGATCTTTTCTACAGCTAAATACAGGTGTTATTTGTGACGATGAGGTGACGAACGGGTCCCCTTTTTCAGGTTTACTCGCAAACACATCCCAGACTCATGTGTCTTGTCTGTAACCATTACCCACACCAGGTCCTAATTCCCTCATTGAAAGAAGAAGAAAATAAGGAAGTGTTTATGAGCACCAGCAAGGCACCAGACAATTGCTTTAAAAAGTATGTTGAGTATTATTCGAGTGAGAGTGTATGTTATTGGGTCATGCTCACAACTGCTTTTGAGTGAACAGACATGTATAAATACATACACCGATCAGTCATAACATTATGACCGCCTGCCTAATATTGTGTTGGTTCCCCTTTGGTCTCCACAACAACCCTGACCGACCGAGGCATGGACTCCTAAGACCTCTGAAGGTGTTCAATGGTATCTGGCATCAAGACATTGGTCCTGTATATTCCAAGGTTGGGCCTCCATGGATTGGACATGTTTTTCCAGCACATCCCCAGATGATTGATTGGATTGAGCTCTGGAGAATTCGGAGGGCAAGTCAAACCTTGAACTCATTGTGTTCCTCAAACTATTCCTGAACCATTTTTGTCCAGTTCTGATTCTCACATTCCCATTGTTGACACTTTCAGCAGTGGACAGTGGTCCACATGGGCACCCTGACAGGTTTGTGGCTAAACAGCCCCATAAACAAAAAACTGTGATGCACTGTGTGTTCTGACATCTTTCTATAATAATTGTCATTAACCTTTTTCAGCTATTTCAGCTACAGAAGCTCGTCTGTTGGATCGGACCACACGGGCCAGCTTTCGCACTCCACATGCATCAATGAACCTTGGCTGCCCATGACCCTGTCACTGGTTCACTGCTATTCCTTCCTTGGACCACTTTTGATAGGTACTGACCACTGGATACTGGGAACACCCCACAAGGGCTGCAGTTTTGGAGATGCTCTGACCCAGTCGTCTATCCGAGACAATTTGGCCCTTGTCAAAGTTACCCAGTTTCTTATGCTTGCCTGTTTTTCCTGCTTCTAACACATCAATTTGGAGTCCAGAATGTCCACTTGCTGCCTAATATATCCCACCCACTATATTCTTTACCTGTCAGTGGTCATAATGTAATGGCTGATCATTGTATATATAGAATGTACACACATACATTTTCTTTTTTTGTCTTTTGGAGACGTGAGACCTCCCATAGGGACAATACATGTATTTTTGCAATGCAAAATGATGAATCAATAACGAATACATTTAACTTTTATTTTAAAAAATCTGGTATGAAAATGTATTTAATCTCAAATTCAGAGATGTATTTAAAAATGTAAAGATACATTTAACTTTATTCAAATTGCAGTTCAGATATCTAAATGTATTTCTGAAATGCATGTAAAAATGTATAAATACATTTCAATTTCGTCCAAATATTTTTTTAAACAATTAATATTCACAATCCAAAATGACATAACGCCACAGCAGACCTGAAAGTTATTATATTGTAATTTCAACAAGGTAGACAAACTGAGACAAAAATCTCTTCAACAGCTAAACACAGGTTTTATTGCCTCAGGTTATAGTGGTTGGACTAGAACTATTGGGTCCCTTAGGTCTAACCCAGTAAGGGGTATGCAGCGCACTTGTCTTCACACACTGAATATACATACAACACTTACTAAATGTGCAACCTTACTGACGTATCAGCAACATTACATTTAGATGTTGAAATAGATATCCGTTTTTAGATATCCATTTACAAAAAGCATTTAGTCATGCAGTCACCTGTATACTCTAATGTACTGTAGGAACCTTGGTAAGGCCACAACACGCCTCTGAAAGAAGATATCCTGGATTGGAGCAGTGGTTTGCACGGCATGAAAACATATATTGTTTCAGAATACATATGGTGAATGTATTCAATAAGGGTATTTGACTGTGTAATTGCTGGTTATGACCATTGGTCGTCTGCCTTGTATCCTGGTATAAAGATTGTTTTCATTCTGTATTCATTGGAGAGAGCAAAACGAAAGAACTATGGAAGGTTTACATCGTTGTCTCATGCTGAATAAAGATGTCCCTCTGCTGACTTCTGGTTGCATTATTTTTGTTCACGGATATCAACTGAGCGGAAACTGACAGATGGTGCCGTGACCCCAATGATGGCTTAATTGGTGAGGTAAACCACTCTAAAAGAACAAGTCAGCTAAATCAGCATGAGTATCCAGATGAACTCATCTGGAACAAAAGAAGACCTTGCTTTTTGGCATTGGAAACCTGTGGTGAGGACACTCAAGACATATGTTGACACTGAAAGATGTATTCTTAGTCTTAGTCCAGAGACTCGACAGAAGATACTATATTTTCCCTGTTGTGATGGAAGTGCTTACTCGACTGAATAGTAAGTGTGTCACATGTGTATTACAAAAACTAATATTGACCACTCTGACCGCAGGATGGTTTGCTGTTCTTCATAATTGCATGATCTCCATGAAGTTTGATCGGCCCCTTCGGTAAAAGCAATTTGTAGAAAATGTAGTGGTGAGTTGGAAATCTATCAGAAGATTAACAATAAAAGGTACGTCAACTACCTCTCTGGTTCACACTCCAGCAAAGGGGATGGTGTCAATAGTACATCAATGTGGAGTGTTAACTGTCAACTTACCTCCATAGAAGAAAACTAAACTAATTGGGATTTAGTCCTGCGTTCTTAAGTCTAAATTATGTAATCAGCTGCCAATATTAGATCTCACTTTTCTGAACTCCAGAACAAGCAGAAAAAAAGTGGCCTACCTGTATGCAGTTAAGGTGTCGAAATCTAGTGCAAATTGCTTGACAACACACGTTTCCTCCTCAAAATGGATAAAACATTTTAAATATTGCAATACATTTCCATAACATTTTTCATCTGACAGGGCCATGTTATTGCTATTTGTTGTCAAATAGTTACTCTAGTAGCCAGTAGAAAAATAGTAGCCTACTCAGCTAAACAAATTGAAAAAAATATAAAATAGCTTATCAGGGGCCTATACAACTTCAGGTTTACCCCTGGGTTGTCAGTGTCACAACGGTGGTTCACTTGCAGGTTATTTTTTTATTAAAAAAAAGCACTGATTACAATTCTCTGTTAAAATTGTCATCACGACTCCTCGAAGATTTTGTGTAGCTCAGTGTGCAGATAGTGAGAGGGTTAGAAAAACGTCCAAATGCAGACAAAATCTGGTGACTTTTTTTTATCTGTATCTTTGGAGGGAATTACGTATCCTTGTCATCCTCTTAACTGTATGTTGACAGTGTGGTACATTAATGTCGTGCGCTTACAGTTCCAGAGAGTGCATGTATAGCGTTGCATTTCTTTGCTACAGGTAGTTTTATGTGTTCTGTAGGCGATGCGGAGAACATTAACAAAAACACGGCCTGCCGCGCTGTTGGCAAGGTGGTTCTTGCTTGAGATCTACTTGATAAATGTGTTATAACTTGTGTGGCAGTGTCATCTATAAACATTGTAGACCCTATGATGTTTATTGTGGTATATAGATTGCACTTATTCCAATATTAGCATCGCTGGATGAGAGTGAAGGCAATTTTGTTCATCACAACAGCATCAATGTTCAGATAGGAAAAAAAATGATAGTCATAGTTTGGTTATACTGGCACGTTGCCTACATGGACACCAAGGGTTTTCAGAACTAGTAGGCTGAACAATTAAAGGTCTTTCTTTTTTAGCACATGTACGCATATTCACACAGCGCAGGAGTCACTGTTGAATAATCTTTCTCCCCACCATAGAGTGGTCCAATTTCCACTTGTTATATTTAGACTGTCAGCGAGTAGATCACACGGAGACGAAGCTGAAAGTGGAGACGATGACTTTTAATTAACATATTTTAATAACGATAGCAGAATTGTGCTCATCAATGGCGAGACAATAACACACAAAGACAGAGGGAGCAGAGGGAACATATATACTGGAGGGAAATGACTGGATGGTGATCAGGTGCGCTAAACAAGACAACAGGTGTGATGGATTGATGATGGGCGGTGGTGTTAGAAGGCCGGTGACATCGAGCGCTGAGGCCCCCCTCCTGCAGGGGTAGGATGAGCAGCAGATGGCGTAGTTGTCACATAGACAATTGAGAGAATTGTTGTTTTGTCCTATAGGTTGTCCTGAAAATAAATAAATCCTGAAAATAAAGCTCATTATATCCAGCTGAATATTTTCACTAAGACTTCCTGCAGGATTTAAAGGAGCATTTAAAAAAACGGGAAATATCCTGGGAAATATCCTGTCTCTCTGGAACCTGGAGGTGATAAATATGTCACCTCAAAACGGTCAGTAAAAAGCAGTACAAAGCGGTGTCACTATTTAGTATTTAGAGCTCCACATTATTAAGAGCTTCACACCCTGGAGCTCTCCAGATAAGATGGTGTGATATGTGTTTTATATAGGAGCTTATTAAAACAGTTATTGTCCTTGGTGCATTAATCAATAGAGCAGTATGAGATGATAGAACTATGGGATCATAGACTAGCAATTTTGTATTTTTAATTTACATGGGCTACATTTAGATAAGGACAGTTATTGTGGCAAGTAACAGACAAACATTGTGTGTCATTTTAAAGGTGTTGGTTCAGCACACTTACATGCAAAAGGCAAATAACAAAACTATTGTTTTAAGTCTCTACAAAGCCTTAAAAGCTAACTGGCTAATAACTTGCTAGCTTTGCAATCCTATATTTTTACAATGAGTGGCTTGGATTTCCTATTTTATAGCCTGTCCTCGTCGCGGTATAAATATAATGGAGTGAACAAACAGTTTATGTGTGAGTAATTTTTCCTAAAGAAAGATGTATCAAATCTTTCATTAAGTATCAAAAATGTACTCTTGCTATGGAATTATTATCCTGCATTAGCATCTTAGCTCAAATTTCAAATTCTACATTTCTAGTCCACTTATTTGATATCTCTCTTCTAGTGAACCTTTGTCCTTCAGGTTGGGTGTTTTACAATGGATCATGTTACCACTTCTCTGAAGATAAACTGACCTGGGAACAGAGTCAATATGCCTGTATCCATGAAGGAGGACACCTGGTCATCATAGAGACTCAGCAGGAGCAGGTACTTATTACTCCTTGCAGAATAAATATTTTTCAGTGTGTTTTTGTTTTCACTGCACCATTTCTCTCCTCCATAGGACTTCATTAGAAAGAAAGTGGGAAACAGTGAGATTACTAACTCTTACTGGATTGGAATGACAGACAGTAAGGTGGAGGGAGAGTGGGTCTGGATGGACAATACAACTCTTAATGACAACACAAAGTAAGATCATGTTAATTGTTCATTAATACAGTAATAATATATACTTTGACAACACCAAGTGAGGACATGTTAAATGTTCATTAATATAGTATTAATATTTGTATTCACAACAGCAAGTAAGGACCTGTTAAATGTTCATTAATACAGTAATAATATATACATTGACAACAGCAATTAAGGACCTGTTAAATGTTCATTAATACAGTAATAATATATACATTCACAACACCAAGTAAGGACATGTTAAATGTTCATTAATACAGTAATAATATATACATTCACAACACCAAGTAAGGACATGTTAAATGTTCATTAATACAGTGCATCATGTTTTTGATGGCAGAAATTAAATTCCATATATTGAACATTTCTTGCCAATTTTTCATGTTTTCTGCCATAAAAAGAAAGTAATATTTCTGTTATGGTAAGGGTCACCTCTAACAGCCAGGGGCCCTAGACACGCACACACTCAAATGACCCCAACACAAACACATTGTTTATTTTTATTTACATATAGTACATAAGGACATTATAGATATTAACTATCATTCAGTTCTCAGGTGCTGGAGGTTACAGGGCATGCCATAATTTGCTTTGATCGATCTGGTATACCAGGTGTGTTGAGTTTCTTCAATAAATAAACTCACCAACTGAGCTAAATAAATAACTCGGTGACTAAAATAAATTATGACAAAAATCAGTTGAATCGGTAACCACATATCTTAAACCTAACCCGTAAGCCTAGAATAGCTCTTCTGCGTTTGTGTGAGTTTCAAGAGTGAACATGTAACTGATGTCCCCACAAAGGCAGTACACCTGGAGAATCTGTCTGCACAAGGTTTTTGGGGCGGTTCCCTAATAGCGAAAAATTGTCTATTGAATGTATTTGATGATATGTAATTAATGCATTTGGAATACGTTTCCAAGTATTTCGCCAGATCATATAAAATTGATCAAAAATGTTGTAGATGCATTAGAAAATGCAAACAAAAAACATTTGTCAATACATTTTGAAAATACATTTTTGAATTTGTATTCTCAAACCGATTCTTTTTGGTTTCCAAGTCGTGTTTCCAAACCACTGTTCCAATCCAGGATATCTTCTATTAGAGGCGTGTTGTGGCCTTAACATGTTTGCTACAGTACATTAGAGTATACAGGTGACTGCAAGATTAAAGGCTTTTGTAAATGGATATCTAAATATGGATATCTATATCTATATATATATCTATTTCAACACCTAAATGTAATGTCATTGATACATCATTAATGATGAACATTTAGTAAGTGTTGTTTGTATATTCAATGTGTGAAGACAAGTGCGCTGCATTTGTGCAGTAAATCCAGTCTAATTATTGGCTGTAATATAATATTGACTAGCTGGGTTACAGCTAAAGGACCCCACTGTTCTTGCCAGGTCCAACAGCTACTATAACCTGAGGCCTCTTGGGGAATAATTTCACAGGTTGTATAGTTGTGGAGAATAGGAACCAAGTGCATGCAGATTTGGAAGTAAATGTTTAATAAAAAACTGAGTACTTTGAAAAACTGAAGAAAACAAAGATTTGAACTCAAAATGCCACTCACCACTAAGACACACATGCAGAAACACAGACAAATGAGGGGAGCAGAGGAGCGACATTTAAACACATTCTAATCACAGAATTAGGACCTGGTGTGGGTAATGGTTACAGACAAGACACATGACAAGTCCGGGATGTGTTCGTGAGTAATTGGAAACCTGAAAAAGGTGGAGCCGTTCGTCACCTCATCGTCACAAATAACACCTGTATTTAGCTGTAGAAAAGATCTTGAAGAAAAATAGGCAAGCGTTAGGATCTGAGCAACTTTAACAAGGGCCAAATTGTGATGCCTAGAAATCTGGCTCAAAGAATCTCCAAAACTGCAGCCCTTGTGGGGTGTTCCCAGTTTGCTGTGGTCGGTACCTGTCAAAAGTGGTCAGAGGAACAAAAAGCAGTAAACTGGCCACAGGGTCATGGGTAGCCACAGTTCATTGATGCATGTGGAGTGCAAAGGCTGACCTGTGTAGTCCGGTTCAGAATATGAGCTACAGTAGCTCATATTGCTGAAAAAGTTAATGCCGGTTCTTATAGTAAGATCTCAGAACACACAGTGCATCACAGTTTGTTGTTTATGGGGCTGTGTAGCCACAAACTGGTCAGGGTGCCCATGTTGACCACTGTCCACTGCTGAAAGCACCTACAATGGTCATGTGAGCATCACAACTGGACAAAAATGGTTCAGGAATGGTTTGAGGAACACAGTGAGTTCAAGGTTTGACTTGCCCTCCGAATTCTCCAGAGCTCAATCCAATCAATCATCTGTGGGATGTGCTGGAAAAACATGTCCAATCCATGCTGACTCAACCTCGAAATATACAGGACTTAAAGGATCTGATGCTAACGTTTTGGTGCCAGATACCACAGCACACCTTCAGAGGTCTAGTGGAGTCCATGCCTTGGCTGGTCAGGGCTGTTTTGACTGCAAAAGGGGAACCAATACAATTTTAAGCAGGTGGTCATATTTTATGGAGGATCGGTTTATGTATGTCTACATGTTTGTTCACTCAAAAGCAGTTGTGCACATGACACAATAACATACTCTCTCACTTAACCATAGAATAATAATCGACATACTTTTTAAAGCAATTGTCCATCAGAGCTGTGCTGGGGCTTATGAACACTTTCTAAATGTGCTGAAGATAAAAGTAGCTGCCTTTTAAATGCTGAGCTTCAGAGTAAACATTATATTTAGTTGCATTGCTAACAAACTATAAAGCTGGTAAATCATTGCACCCATGTTTTCTAAATACAAGTAAAGACAAATACATTTAGAAAATGCCCAACTTACTTGAAATACAGTTTGGCTGTAGTTCTCTAGTGATACAGTAATAGGGGGCACCTGGTTCTTGGTGCCCTAATTCCTTGCTGTTGTAATACCATTCAGGGTAATCATAGGACCCAATGACTACAACTACATGTCTGTCCACACCGTTACAGATCCCCACCATCTTTAACAGATGACTGTCCACACCGTTACAGATCCCCACCATGTTTAACAGATGACTGTCCACACCATTACAGATCCCCACCATGTTTACCAGATGACTGTCCACACCGTTACAGATCCACCACCATGTTTAACAGATGTCCGTCCACACCGTTACAGATCCCCACCATGTTTAACAGATGACTGTCCACACCGTTACAGATCCCCACCATGTTTAACAGATGACTGTCCACACCGTTACAGATCCCCACCATGTTTAACAGATGACTGTCCACACTGTTACAGATCCCCACAATGTTTAACAGAAGGAAACATAAATTGGGAGCTAGAAGTTTCACTCTATTCTCACCGCATTTAGGTTTCTGCTCACGAGACCAGTTATTTTCTCAGTAAAATTTCAGATAGCATTGTTAATTGGCCATATGTTTCTTTCTGTGAGTACAATATGGAGTAATGGTTTGTCTCCTCCCCGTTCTAGGTACTGGGACATAAACAATGGAACGTCTGTCAGTTCCTATCCAGAACCAATAGACTGGAAGCCAGATGAAGACTGTGCCCAAATAGGTCACCGCTGTTCAGATCAAATCAGTTATTGGTTTGACATTGGATGTAATGAACAATCTAAGAGAATCTGTGAGAGTCGGGCATTCAAACAATAATGACAGAAGAAAATGTCCATAAAGTATCATTTCCTGTGTGTTGAAATTATACTATTTCCACACACCTACAAGGATCTTCTGGTTGGTTACCACTGCGGTAAATGTTTCTTTCATATCAGTGTATTTGTATTTTGCAACATGCTAGTGCAGAATGTGAAAAATATATACAATCACCTTCATAAGTATTGGAACAGCAAATCCTAAATTACCGTTGTTATTTGGTTTCTTTATTTTAAAAAGTATAACATGGAATTGGATTCACAATGTGTGACAACAAGGCTACATACTGAGAATAAATGTAGGGAGTCAGGGTTTCCTTGTGTTTCCTTTTTGGCTTCCTCTGTAGGGTCCCTAACTAGATATTGGTAGATTTGGAGTGTCTTCATTTGGGACAATTCATTAAAAAAAAAGATTTCCCATTGCTGAATTTACAATTACAACACAGGACTTTGAGACAGACTTCTTGCCAAAGAACTCTATTCATTCAGGAACTCCACCGAATAAATATTCCTTGCATTCTCTCTTTCTCCCACACTCCTTTAATCCCAGGAAATCTGAAGAATACGTAGGGTGTGCCCTGATAATTTGCATAATTTGAGAGAATTCCTAATACCATTAATTTGCTACAAAGAGCATTTCTTTAATTGAGGCAGAATTGATGACATCCAAACATATATATCAGAACGTATGTATTTTTTGTTTGACTTTGTCACCTTTCTTGAGCAGTAATGATGCAGTTTTGTTGTCTTTATCTTAAAAGTTCATGAAGGGGGTGCTGTCGTAAATAGTCAGTTTATTTATATAGGTAAATAATCCAAAACTATCCCAAACTTTCTGTAAATAGTAAAACTATTTTCTTAATTCAATGACATCTTTGTCATGGCCATGTCTTACAAATACAGTGCCGTGAAAAAGTGTTTGCCCCCTTATTGATTTCTTATTTGTTTGCTTGTTTGTCACACTTAAACGTTTCAGATGTGACAAACATGCAAACAAATAAGAAATCAGGATGGGGGCAAACACTTTCACAGCACTGTAGATGGGTCTTTGCGAATTTAAAAGGTTTTTGATACGCAGGCGAGACAATTTACTGCATCAAATATCTGTATTTAGTTTGTATTAAATTGCAAGTGTTCAAGTTATATATTCTTGAAATTTGTACTGATGACCTAGTAAAAATTTTAGTTGGTGCCTCAGCAAAAATGTGTTAACCAATGAAAGGAATTCAGAAATTAGGAATTACAGCCATGATCATTTCTATCTCAGCAACAGCAAAAAGCTGGAAGCCACCGTGATACGTGTTGATCCAGAGCATCCCAAACCTGCTCAAAGGGCAACATGTCTGGTGACTATGCAGGCCAATGGAAGAACTGGTGCAGTTTTCGTCTTAAACCTACTGTGCAAGAATCCTTAAGACAGAAGGCTGTGTGTCATCATGCTAAATGAACAGCAAGAAACTGGTCCCTCAGAATGTCGTTACAGAATCTGTGTGATTTCAACATGCCATCAGTGTAATGCAATTGTGGCTGTTCTTTTTGTACTTTATGCCTGTCTGTAACATTGCCAACCCGTCACCATGAGGCCAAATTCCAAAGGTTTAAGTTAACAAACCGGTTGCCCTCACAATGCCAAACAAGACAGGATTCATACTGCCATCAGGTCAAGACCCTGGTGAGTCCATGGTTCCATGGTTTCTTCAGATGTTCGGTGACATTCAAGACAACCTCACACTCCAAATGGGAAGCACTATTACATGTGGTCTGGTGTTGTTAGGGTGTATTGACTAACTATTTAACTTTTACTCAGCATGTCAACTGCACACTCAAAACATGAGACATCTGTGGCATTGTGTTGTGTGACAAGACTGTATATGTTTGCCAAGGTGCAACTGTGAGAGATGAAAGGCTGTTTCTGCCTTCAGTTCATGGTTATCTCTTCTCTCGCTCTTTGCCTTGTATCCTGCCCCACAACTTCGCCAATAACTAAGAAATACGTTTCTTTGTTTCAGTGATGTTTTTCTGTTTTAAAATAGGCCAATATATTAATTCAGCAAAGAGGAGACATGTATTTGTCAGGGTTGAGTGCATACATTTTCATACGTTTGTTCTGGCCCTCATGGGGAATCAAATGCAAATCCCTACTGTTGCAAATGCCATGTTCTAAGAAAGCTACACTAATGAATACATTCAGCAAGACTGCCTTGTCCTCTCACAGCGTCCACTGAATTATCTGAGGCAATTTAATACTATTACTTATAGAAAACTGCCAAGCAGAGGTGACACCACTTCAGTCAGATTTTGGTCAAATCTTCACAATAAAAATCTTAGAATTGATTACTGACTATTAATATAATCTCAAATGAAATATGCAGTTTGGTTGTGCTAAAATAGAATGTTATGTGAATATAAAATATCCCCACCTCCTTTTTCATCATCCACCAGACTGTTGTCTTGTCATTACATGCACCTGTTCCCTATCCCATCATTATAATGTGTTTATCTGTTCACTCTGCCTCCCATGTATTTGTGCGTTATTTTCTCATGTTGCTTGTTCAATGTATGTTGTACTTCAGAGCAGCAGTTTGTAGGGATGGGAAACAGGCTTTATGAACAATTGAAGTTCGTTTTGAAGAAACGCATCATTGCTCAAAGCTTTCCAACAAAGGGAACAGCAGGGACATCAGCTGGACAAACTGGGATATGACATGTTTGATTTAGATCTGTTGTATTTAACCCAGACCGATACATATTTCTCTGGGTTCACTGCCACCATTCCTTTTCTCTGTCACTATCGGTGCATTCGAAGTAATGGGAAGGATGAATGAATAATCAAGACCACTGAAAAGGCCAAGCTCAATAAAAGAGGAATTTGATGAAGAAAGGGGGAGGTTTTGTTTTCAACAAAATCTTAATGCCCGCAAGAGAAAAAGTCCTCCCAGTGACCACATGAACATTAGTCTGGAATTGTACCGTTGCTCCAGAGTATCAGACACGTTGAATAGGTGTTTGGCTACTGGTGCTCTTTGGTGATCTGCATTCTGGTTTGAAAAGAACCTGGTCAAACAAAGTTTCAAACGTCATTGAACTCGTGGTTATGTCCCTTTAAAGCTGGTAAATTGTGTCAACTTCTTCATTCACTCCCACACCATCCCTGCCCTTGTTTCCTGTCTAGTACTGGTATTTGGTGCCTCTGTAGTGTGTGTGTTTGTGCGTGTGTGTGTGCATGCGTATGTGTGTGTGTGTGTGTTATAACTCTTTCCTACCTTCATTTTAAATGTGTACTGGTTGAAAAGCATTGTTTTGTCTATTTGAACTATAGATTGTTGTTGTAATTAAAAGATAACTGTTATTTAAAACAATTATTATTAAAAAGATGCCTAATCAGGGAATTAAACCTGTAACCTCTACAAGCCCAAACATCTTACTGATGCTTTTGTCAGCCACTTTGCATCTAATCTGTTAACTACTGAACTTTAAAGAACAGATAACAATGATAACTTCTGTATTATCCTGTGTAAACCTTTTCAGGCACTAGAGATTGCTGGGAGCCTGGATGAAGACTCAACCATTTTAGTTTGGCAATGTGTATAAGGACTACATAAATAACATTAAAAAAAACATAAAATTCCAGCCAATTAGTCCACAACTACTGTTCTCGCACAGACTGATTAAACATAGTGTCATTCAGTTACAAATAAACACACATTAATACACACATAATCTCCTCTCTAACTCTAAAACACAATCCTGATACCCTAAACCTAGCTAAGCAACACCCATAATAATTATCTTGTCAACTTCACAAATTACCTAATCTTTAGTATGGCTCTCAAAAAACTACCTAACAACACTATTATACACGTGGATCTCTTGTATTGCTCCCAAATAACTATTCTATCACTAATCTGAAATAACCAGGTATATTTGTAACTCTCTTGATTGACTTGCTCTTTCAAATCCTTCTCTCTAATTTCCATTTGCATGCGTGTCTCCAACTGTTACTGACAACCCTCGAAGTGACCGAATATCATTAACCTTTAATTAATGCACGCCGATTCAAAACAGCCAATCCGCAACGCGCTCCGGGTTGAACTCGAGGGGTGATTTTGTGTCGTCCGATGCATCGAACGTCATTGGTCTTGTGGTGTTGTAATTTGAAACGAGTTTCTGGTACACGGCAGCGAATCAGTAGAACTCTAGGAGCTTCGGTAGAGCTTTGGAGCTTCGGTTTAATTCACCCGATCCCTAGCAGTAGGATGTCGATCTGTGCCCAGACCGCCTGTTGATTGTCATTTGTGTTGAAAGGGCTGCATTTTTCCAGTGTCTGTTAGCTGCAGATCACATAGGAGCTTAGTAACAGTAGTACAAACTTCTTCTCCACCTATAAATATAGACATAAAACTCACCAAAAACCAGACCTAGTTTTTACAGTAGAATTTGGTTGTCTTTTTCTGTTAAAGGATGAAAGCTTAGAAATAACACAATAGAAATGTAACGAATTATGACCGGCCCTCTCGATTGGGAGAACCAGCCAGAGGTGTGATCGCCACCAAAGGTGCTTCTACCAAGAACTCCGTAAGGAGTCTGAATACTTACATTTTTAGAAAAAGGAATTAATCTGTGGTAAATGTGTTTTAATGTGTTGTTTCATGATAAACCCATGATCATTTTCAAATGAAGACCAGAGGAAAATAGCAACTGAATATGACCTCAGATTAACACTTCCACACCCAAAGATTACTTAGCATTCTCGTGGGATGTGTACGCCAGTGTGTGTTGTTTGTACAACATCCTGTGTGAACTATAACTGTTAGTGTACTAAGAGCATATGTGATCTATGAGGACTATATTAATACATGGTCTTTACTCTAATAGAGGACTTGAAGTGGAGATGTCTGGGGAAGTTATTTACGCGAATGTGACATTAATCCAAAATCGGAAACAGGCTGCTGGGGCAAAAGGATGTGTTTTTAGTAAAGGTAAGTCTTGTCCTTTACTGTATTTCACAGTTTGAGAAAAACTGATTAAAAACTGAACATTTGTCCCCTGTCCTTTAAACTCTTTTGGAAATATTCCAATTCTGTTATTTTTGTTTCCTTTCCTTTATTACAAAAGAAACATTAACATTTTGGTCTGTTGGATGTTTTTTGGGGGGTGGCAACATTACGGTGGCCCACGGGGGCAAAACACAACAACATTAGCGATGCAAACCAAAGTTGAAATAACAACACAACAACATTAACAAGAATGAAACATTTAGAGAAACGCTGCCTTTCAGAAAACAATAAACTACACACACCACTAAGTGACAACACAACAGCATCAGCCCAGAACACAACAGCATTTGTAGATCCTCTGCATTTCAAGTTTCTCAAAACGGAAGTGCTCCAGACCACTAGGGGGAGTGCAAGGGGGTGATTTGGGGATTTTACCTTCACTCAACGATTATAATATTTTTTTATTAAATTGACATTGGTGAAATTAAAATGTGTTACTTTTGGTTGGGAATATTTCAAATAGGCCTACTGCACATTCCATGACGAATATTCCACACCCACTTCTTGCCAGTATGCCAGTTTCCGGTCCCGAATATTACCAACCAATAGAGATAATATTGCTAGAGCTATGTCCAGCGTTGAAGCTGTATTTTTTTTAAACAAGGTGACTCCAGGACTTGCCTAAACTAGATTTCCACTGACCACTGAGTGGAATGGATGTTCAAGGGATCTGGTATGCAGACCATGGAGATGAAAAGGGGCTGCACATTGAAAAATGGTAACTTCTTCCCATGTGGCTTCATAGTCCACCCAGATGCCCCATGATAAGCATCACCTCCAGATGGTTTCATATTTGACCCATGTGTGACGTCCCACTTTGGTGTCTTGGAGGCTAAAGGGCCAAGTGTACAAAGTTATGTGGACTGGCCTTACCTGAAAATACAGAATGGAACGTTGAAGAGATCTCATGCCTGCTACTGGCAGATGCAAGGTCACTTTTTTTTTTTTTACAAGTTGTAGCTTTGTCTTCTGGGCTCAGGAGGACTTTCTAGTTGAGAAGATGTATAAAGATCATGTTTCAAACCCAGTATTGATTGTTGACCAGCAAGAATGACAAGACAAATAGTTGGTTGATGCTGCTAAATGAACTCTTATCTCAAACGTGTTTGCACTGGTGACTCTTGGTATCTGCAGACCTCAATCGAATCCCAGAATGCCACCTGTATGTTGTAGGTTTCAAATCTACAGAAGGAAACAGACCAGGAGTATTTGCGTTAAGGAACACCAAATAGATTTGAATGGCATAGAGCTGTCAGCTTTCTTGAACTTCACTCTTTGCTATGATTGCCCATCTTGTACAGGTATCAAGAAGCACTAGACTTGATTTAGCAGCCTGTCTAAGTCTTAACATCCTGATATTTTCATCCTGATTATTTTATTATATATTATTTGTTTTACTGCAATTCAGTTTGTTTAACACTGCAGTGCATGCCAAATGCTAAGACAATATTCATTCAGTAGGCGTACTTTTGTTAAAATTTGGTGTCCTAGTTTTGAATAACACAGCAGAAGAAGCAGGAGGACTTTGGGATTGCTGGATAGTAAACAGTAACTGTACCTCGTGTAAAACCTGTCTTCCTCAGATCCCAAAGCATTTAACCATTTAACCACTGTTCAAGTGGTGTTGTGTTGACAGGGTTTCCAGCTTTGAAGCTCCTGAATTTCTCTTGCTTGCTCCTGAATTTCTCTTGCTTGCTCCTTGTTCACCATTATTAAGGCCATATGCAGAGCTGTGGGATCAGGGCCTGCACAGCAATCATGGGTCTAGATTGGATCTGAAACAGCAGTCCGTCGTCATTTCTCGATTAGTTCGTATTCCTCTGTTGGGGCGGGAAGGGGTTCGGTTGCCTTTCCCAAACACCAGGTTTGTTTTTATACTGTCCATATTGAATTACTTTTCCATGCAAAGAGAGTAAAAACCACTCTTTTTTAGGTAACACCGCCCTCCCAAGTTTCCTGTCAGCGAAGACATTTGCAATGAAATGTGCATTGCACATTTTTGGGACATGTTAATGTCACCATGCACCATGTACTGCCACCAACCACCTTTTCCATGTTCCACTATTACCTCCTTCAGACATTTTAACGTATTCGTTACAAAAAAGTACTCGGATAAGTGTTAGCTAATGGATCAATAAGGATATGGTAATGAAGTAATTGTTTACAATGTGCTTTCAGTCTGGTATGCAGTGATGCAGGAGGACAAGGGCAGGCTGCAGGGCATCATCCGCTCTGCTGAGAGGGTGATTGGCTGCTATCTGCCATCTCAACAAGACCTACACACCTTCAAAACTAAGACCCCTCCCCACATACACACACAACCCTGTACTAGTCAAATCTATGACCCCTCCCCACATACACACACAACCCTG
>JACXGJ010005127.1:0-40801 GCA_016801105.1 Esox niger
AAGCACGTTTATTTATATAGCACAATTCATACATAGAAGCATTTCAATGTGCTTTACAGTGAATATAGAAATAATGCAATAGAATCAAAACAGTCACATCCCTCATCAGCAGATGGTTACATTCACACAGAGGTTATTCCTCTGATAGCACCAGAACTTGCATTACAATTGGTAAAAGATAGCAAGATATACATTTAATTACATAATAAATCAAGAAGAAAAATATAAAAAACAGCATAATAAAAAACATAGAATAAGAAATAGAAATAGAGTATAAAAACATAGGAAGCTACAAGGCTCAAATAACATTTACAAAATGCTCCAGTTTGGTTTCAGACCCCATCATAGCCCTGAGACTGCACTTGTGAAGGTAACAAATTACGTTCAAATGGCCTCAGATAATGCTTCTGCATCCGTCCTGCTGCTTCTTGACCTTAGTGCTGCCTTTGATCACTCCCTTCTCTTACAGAGACTGGAAACCCACAGTGGACATGTTGTAGCCTGGTTTAAATCTTATTTACCTAAAAGATGTTAGTTGGTATGTGTGGATGGCATATCCTCTGATAAATCAAAGGTATATTTTGGGGTTCCCCAGGGATCGGTTTTGGGCCCATTATTGTTCTCACTATATATAGGTGATGTCATCTAGTTGATGTCATGCCTCTAGGTGATGTCATCCGGAATCACAATGTAAATTTTCACTGTTATGCTGATGACACACAGTTGTATATTTCGATGAAACAAGGAGAAGCCTCCAAATTATCTACTTTGGAAGCATGCGTTTCAGATATTATGTCATGGTGAAGCTGGTGGAATTGGTGGAAGGACACAGGCGCAGAGACGGTGTGGATGACATATTAGGCAGTGGATGACGGAAAACTTCTTGCTTTTAATTTCAAGAAAACTAGAAATGCTAGTTTTACGACCCAAGAAAAAGAGAATTTTATTGGCAGATGTCACTGTGAACCTCAGTGGTTGTATGTTTGTATCCATAAAACTATAAGTAACCTCGACATAATCTTGGACCCTGAACTCTAAAATATATCTCAAGAGCTGCTTATTTCCATCTTTGGAACATTGCAAAAATGTGAAACCTTTCATTAATAACTCATAAAGAAAAACTAATCAGTGCTTTTGGTACTTCTAGATTAGATTACTGCAATGCACTTTTTTCCAGTCATCCTGATGAATCAATAAATAAACTTCAATTAGCTCTGAACACGGCTGCTAGCATCCTAACTAGAACAAAGATTTGAACACATTACTCCAGTACTGTCAACTTTATACTGGCTGCCAGTTAGGGTTAGGGCTGATTTCAAGGTTTTATTGTTAACCTATGAAGCACTACAT
The DNA here is from genome assembly GCA_016801105.1 of Esox niger. Classification (NCBI taxonomy): domain Eukaryota; kingdom Metazoa; phylum Chordata; class Actinopteri; order Esociformes; family Esocidae; genus Esox; species Esox niger. The sequence goes on from JACXGJ010005127.1 coordinate 1,351, forward strand.
GGACTTGCTCCTACTTACCTAGCTGAAATGATCCAGCCATACATACCCACAAGTATACCTTAGATCGCAAGATGCAGGCCTTCTAATTGTACCTAGAATTTCTTATCAGTCAGAGGCAGGGCTTTCTCTCATAGAGCTACACTACTGTGGAATGATTTGCAAAGGTTAGAAATGGAGACTCATTGCAGACTTTCAAGTGTCTACTAAAGACTCATCTCTTCAGCATGGTCTATGATTAAGTGCAGTCTGGCCCAGGGGTGTGAAGGTGACTGGAAAGACTTGATACTGTCCACCATTGCTGTCTTGCCAGATGGGCTCTCTTCGCCACTGGGATGCCTTTTGGTTGGTGTTTGCCAATTGACTTCCTGCCTGTTGGGCCCTGTCCAGGGTCTCCCCAGGATAGGGCCACAGTGTCACTGGACCCCAATATCTCAGCCCAAAGGTTTTAAGATTCTATATTATTGTGTCGAGGGAGTTGGGTCAGTTCTCCTTCTCCAATATAAATCCCTGTAAATATTTGTCCTTGTCCATCTGGTCATGCTTCTGACCTGGACTAAGTTTAATAGTCTGGACTCAGCCTACATTTAATTATTATAACTTGTACTCTTCATGTTCACCCAGCACAGCTACTGGTCACCTCTCTGAGCCTGGTTCCTCTCTAGGTTTCTTCCTAACTATCAGCTTTCTCAGGGAGTTTTTCCTAGCCACTGAAATTCAACATTGTTGTTGTTTGCTCCTTGGGGTTTCAGGCAGGGTGTTTTGTAAAAGCACTTTGTGACCACTGCTGATGTAAAAAACTGCTTTATAAATAAATTTGATTGATTGATTTCTGACACAATTCTGTCACAGAGCTCTACGGGCAATTTTTTGAACATTTGGGGGGGTAAATATGCAATCAATTATTTTCGTTTAGGATGTGTAATTCATTTAGCAGAGTTTATATTTCACTTTGATATTATAATTGTAATTTGTATTGAGCACTGGCAAATATGTTTTTTCATAGCACAGTTTGGACACAAATATTCATTGTGATGGTAAAGTGACGGACAGCTCCGTCATCTCCTGCATTTCCTGGTTTCCCAATGGTCATGAACTCATCCCGGTTTCCTTCATTTGTCTTGTCTCCAATTGTCACTCACACCTGGTCCCAATTAAGTCATTAGTATGTGTTTAAATGTTTCTCCTCTGCTCCCCTCATTTGTCAATCATTGTTCCATGTTACGGTGTGTCCTGATGTTTCGTTTCATTTTGTTTGCCTCAGTGATATTTCAATTACTCTGTGTTTCTCTTAAAAGGATTGCATCGACTGCCACTCTTGCCTGCGTCTGGTCCGTTCGCTCCACGACATCGTGACTGTGACATTCATAAAGGTATTTATTTAGTTTTATTAATTTCCACATTGTAGAGTAATAGTGGAGAAGTCAAAACTAAGAAATAACACATATGAAATCATGTAGAAACCAATATAGTAAATAAAAAAACAGATTAAACGATATACAGTGAAACATTTTCTACTAGGCATACAGAGATCTATCAAAGAGATGTGAAGAGCATGAAATACACCAGCAAAATATTTGAGATTGTTTTCAAATAACATCATAGGTTTTATTTAAAACATTTTCACACCATCTGGCCTGGAGAAAGACAAAAGGAGCATTATTAACAGCGTTTACTTCTAAATAAATGCTGTGAGTCATGGCAAATTTCTATGATTACAGCCAATTCACAAAACACTGTAGGCTTTGACTAAGACATAAGGTCACATATAGTGAGCATGGGAAGGTTGCATTTTCAGTCTGGTGGAGTGCCAACAGGGTAACTAGCAACTTGTTCTCTGTTGCTCTTCTACAGCTACAATAGGCGGCGGTCCATGACATCTGGAAATAATATAACAGGGTGGGATCTAGACAACAGGCTTGGGCATCTGGCAGCCCGCAGCACCCACACCCCCTTTTTGCAGACCACGGATGAATTTAGGAAACAGTAAAAAAAATTTAACCAACAAAATGTATGCTATGTTTTAGCATGTTTACACATATAGCTGGGTGTGCTGATGTTTGGGCCATAAAACACTTGATACCTATTACAGAAAGTAGGGAAAACATCTAAAAACATATAGTGTTTAAAGGGTTCCCACGATAAATAACACGGCAGCGAACATGCTGAATCCCAGGAAAGATGAGCAGAGAGGGAAAACTGCACGTTGTTCAGTATTTTAAAATAGACCAGATATAAGTGAAATAGCATCAGACCTAGTTTACTTTTAATGTATTTGTTAATTAATTAATCCGCAGCCCCCTGATGACTGCGGCCCTGATGTTATTCCAAATTATCTGTGGCTCCTTAATGACCAGTATATAATATCTGTGGCCCCCCACCCTGGCTCACAATTTTAGCAAACTAATATAATGTGAACACACAGGTCACACATTTTAAGATGCATACATTTGTACAGTATAAGTTTCCCTACCACAAGATTGCTATAATCATGTAATATATGGCCCATTTATTTTATGTGATGTCATATCAGCTCTGTCCAAATTCATAGCCAACCAGTGACTGGCCAGAGGACTCTCCTCCTTTGTGACATGACAAATCCAGCTGGCTGTACCATTGGCCTACACATTTGACTCCATGGTTGGCACTCTGACAACTCTTGTACTTTCCTCTATCACAGTTTAAAACTGCATCTAAACTGGTGTCAGTTTGAAACTCTAACTTGACCCAATCTATGAGGATTCAGGAAAGACAAGCATCTGGGTGAGCATCTGGGCATCTTTCCTGTCCTAACATGGAGAAACTGGCAGAACAGCACAGAACCACAGGGCGCAGATCCCATGTTAATGTAATTCAGAGACAGTTCAGGTAAGGTGTTTTGTGAAAGCACTTTGTGACAACTGCTGATGTAAAAAGGGCTTTATAAAATACATTTGATTGATTGTAAGCTGGAGAGCAGGAGAGAGGTACAGTAATCAGGGTTTTGTGTTCCTAAAAGCCTAAGGCCAGTAAGCCCTATGGTCTGGAATGGTTCTGAAACAAAACAAATATGGATTTGTGAAAGTGAAACTGCTGTGACTTTTGGGTTTAAATTATAATTCTTATTTTGTAAGAAGTAGTTAAAAAAGATCTCAGAACATTTTTCAAATTTAGTACAGGTGTAAGATTACAGAGTATCTTCTACACAACCAGAAAAACAGACTTGATATGTAACAGGAGTTGATCAACAATTGAAGCAATGGAAAACATTATAACCTGCCTAGAAATGAATCATATAATTTGTTACAGCATCATCAATGTTATTTATAGACTGAGTAAATATTAAAGGGCAGAGTATTGAACCTTGAGGCACCCCTTTGTGTAAATCCACAAACTCCAATTTGACACCATCTACCACAATAGCATCAGTGTGATGGCTGGATCTCAACGACTGGCTGACGAGCTGAATGCTTTTTATTGTAGGTTTGAGAAGACCCTCAGTCATACCTCTCCCCCACTCCAACACTATCTTCAAACAGTCACCTTCCCCCACTGCCATCCTGTCATCTCCATTGACCAACCCCCCCCCACCTACACTAACGATCTGTGAAGAGTGTGTAGGGCAGCTCTTTCAGAGGTACAAGTCCAAGAAGGCTCCTGGCCCAGATGGGTGTGTCACCATCCTGCCTGAAAGTTTGTGCTGAACAACTGGCCCCCATCTTTACACAGATCTTCAACAGATCTCTGGAGCTGTGTGACATTCCCTCGTGCTTCAAATGCTTCACAATTATCCCGGTCCCCAAAAAACCCTCCTCCACTGGATTGAATGACTACAGACCTGTCGCCCTCACATCTGTGGTCATGAAATGCTTTGAAAGATTAGTGTTGGCCAACCTGAAGGACATCACAGGCCCTTTGCTAGACCCCTTGCAGTTGGCCTACCGGGCTAAAGGGTCTGTGGATGATGCTGTCAACATGGGACTGCACTATGTCCTGAACCACCTTGACTGTCCAAGGACATATGCAAGGATCCTGTTTGAGGACTTGGCGTTCAACACCATCATCCCAGACATCCTCCATACCAAACTCATCCAGCTCACTGTGCCAGCCTCCATCTGTCAGTGGATCACAAACTTCCTGACCAACAGGAGTCAGCAGGTGAGGCTGGGGAACACCAGATCCAGCACCAAAGCAATCAGTACCAGCGCTGCCCAGGGTTTCGTGCTTTTCTCACTGCTTTTCTCCCTCTACACAATGACTGCACCTCAAGAGACCTTCTGTCAAACTACTGAAGTTCGCAAACAACACCACGGTCATCGGCCTCATCCGGGACGGTGACAAGTCTGCCGACAGACAGGAGGTTGAACAGCTAGTACTCTGGTGTGGTCAGAACAACCTGGAGCTTAACAGGCTCAAAACTGTGGAGATGAATTTGGACTTCAGGAGGAGCCCCTCTACTCTGCCCCCATCACCATTCTAAACAACCCTGTGTCTGTAGTGGAATCCTTCAGGTTTCTGGGATCCACTTTCTCCCAGGATCTAAAGTGGCTGCCCAACACAGATGCCATCATTAAAAAGGTACTGATCCACTTTTACACAGCTATGATCCAGTCTGTTCTCTGCATGTCCATCACTGAGTGGATCTGCCACAAAACTGGAAAGGAACAGACTACAACGGACAGTTAGAACTTCTGAAAAGATCATTGGTGCCAAGCTGCCCTCCATCCAGGACTTATACAAAACCAGAGTCCGGAAAAGGGCAGGAAACATCTCTACAGATCCATCACACCCTGGATACAACCTGTTCCAGCCCCTCCCCTCTGGTAGGGGCAATAGAGTACTGGAGGCCAAAATGAACAGAAACAGGAATAGTTTCTATCCACAGGCTATCACTCTGATGAACAGTCAACTTCAGTCACTTAGTGCCAGGCACAATCGCTGTATCACAACCCAGTTACTCTGACCTTAACATCCACCTGTCTACTACTTATTTATTTTGTATTTCTTTGTCATCCTGTAATTCAGTGTTGTTCATACTGTATATATCATATCCACCAACCTCATGTACATTACATCTGCAATAAAATTATTTATTCATTCCAGCATTGTTTGCACTCTGCTATATATATATATATCTATCTATCTATAATATACACATTCACTGTCATTATGTAAATAACAATACCTCTGCAAAATAATACTCACTTCCAGCATGCTTTATACCCTGCTCATTGAACTACTGTCTCACCAGTCTTACTATGTTGTTGGGTTTATTTTGTGTTTTTATGTGTACTGTATATTGCAGTCGGTGACTCTTGTTGAGTGTCCTTTGTTCAAGTCTTTATTTAATGAGAGCACATCGTGAGTCTGTATAATCCAGAGTCAAATTCCTTGTACTGTATGTGTACACATTTCCCTCCAAAAATTTTGGAACGGCAGGGCAAATTCCTTTGTTTTTGTTTATCACTGAAGACATCTGGGTTAAAGATGAGTATGAGAGTTCAGAATTTCAGCTTTCATTTCCTGGTATTCACATCTAGATGTGTTAAACAACTCAGGACATACCACCCTTGGCTTGAACCCACCCCTTTTTTCAAATGAGCAAAACTATTGGAACATATGTCTGACAGATGTTTCTTGTTGTGCAGGTGTTGCCTTTTCGGTTGATTGTTTAAACATTAAATAGCTCTGCATGACTAGTCTAAGATTTCGTCCTTGGTTTAAACCTATAAAGACTGCATTTCTTGTTAAAGAGGATAAACCAACATGAACACCAGAGAGCTGTTTATGGGAGAAAAGCAAGCCATTGTCAAGCTGAGAAAATAAGTAAAATCGACCAGAGCCATTGGACAAACATTGGGCATAGCAAGCACAACAATTTGGAATGTCCTGAAAGAGAAAGAAACTACTGGTTTACTGAGCAACAGACGTCTGTCAACAACAGTAGTTGATGACAGAGATATTGTGAGAAAAACCCCAAAACATCAGTAAGTGACATCACCAACAACCTCCGCAGTGCAGGGGTGAAGTTATCACAATCCACTGTTCGAAGAAGACTCAGAGAGCAGAAATATAGAGACCACACCACAAGATGCAAATCACTCATCAGCAGCAAGAATAGGAAGGCCAGATTTAAATTTGCAAAGAAGTACAGAGATGAGCCGCAAAAGTTCTGGAACACAATCTTATGGACTGATGAGACCAAGATTAATCTCTACCAAAGTGATGGAAAGGCCAAAGTGTGGAGAAAGAAAGGAACTGCTTATGATCTGAAGCATACAAGCTCATCTGTGTAGCATGGTGGAGATAATGTCATGGCTTGGGCGTGCATGGCCGCTTCTGGAACAGGCTCATTAATATTTATGGATGATGTAAATTGATGATGGTAGCAGCAGAATGAATTCAGAAGTGTACAGAAACATTTTGTCTGCCAATTTACGGAGAAATGCATTGAAACTAATCGGGAGGAAGTTTATCATGCAGCAAGACAATGACCCATAGCACACTGCCAACAAAACAAAGGACTTCATCAGGTGATTGACTGGCCAAGTCAATCACCTGACCTTAACGCAATAGAGCATGCATTTCACCTCCTTAAGAGGAGACTGAAAGGAGAAACACCCCAAAACCAATAAGAACTGAAGGAAGCTGCTGTAAAAGCGTGGAACAGAATCACAAATAAAGACTGCAACAGTTTGGTGATGTCGATGGGTTGCAGGCTTGAGGCAGTTATTGCAAGCAAGGGTTATGCCACCAAATATTAAATGTTATTTACATACGATAATTTCTTCCATTACTTTTGCTCACCTAAAAATTCTGTTATCTAATACAAACGGTGATATGTCCTAAGTTGTTTAACACATCTAGATGTGAATACCAGGGAATTAAAGCTGAAATTCTGAACTCTTGTTTCATACTAATCTTTTGATCTTAAACCCAAATGTCTTCAGTGAACAACATAAACTTTTAGAGGGGTTCTGATGTTTAGACTACCATTTATAGATATACGAGTATCATTCATTATTGACTAAAGATTGTACGATTTTTGCGAGGTCTTGAAATGTTATAGTTATCTAAATCATCTGTATCCCCTCCTTGGTGTAGCCTAAGGGTGACACAAGGGCAACCTTCTATACTTCATAAATCATCCCTGAGATTAATGTTCAATTAAACAAGTGCATTACTATACAGGCAATGAAGGGCACTGCACATTTAATCTGGGATGATTCCAGATAATCAGTCTCTATAGACTTCCTTCCACCAATATAGTTGGCCCTGTGGTTAGGGCATCTGGGTAGTGTCTAAAAGGTCCCTGGTCTAATCCCCCTACTTCAAAGGTGAAAGCTATGCTGTTCTGTCCCTGAGCAACAGAGTTGGCAGGTGATGTTTTCTTTACAAATGGGACATATTACCAATTCTCCAAGGGTATGCAAACTTCTGAGCATAACTTTATGTGATATTTCATCATTCAGTGCACTTCTACTTAACCGACAAGCTCGATGCAGTTGCCAAGATGCATTATTGCTATTATATCACCAGTTACCAAAGCAACTAGAACAGTATGGCGTTATGTCATGTCATGCTAGCGGTATCTATCATAAACTGAGGTGTGTACATTTGTAATGCTGATTGGTTGAAAGCCATGGTATATTTTTGCAATAAGGCAATTTGGGGCTTTTTGGTATATCAGTAAGTGTTGTGCCCAGGTACTCGGTAACTCATTGTGCTTAAAAACAGCTCATAACCAGCATTCAAACATTCAGCTTTCATGCCCAGTATATAACTCTTGTTCAAGAATGAGTTTGAAGGGCAGTATAACATTTATCTATGTAGCATGCAGCTAGATGGGTTTCAAGGTTCTAGGACAGAATGTTGTAGTCACATGTTTTTACTACACCTTCAGGATAACTCCAACTCTTGATTCAGAATATATATTTCTCCACAGTGACATTGTGTTGCAATTTCTACAATGACACATCTGTTCCTATTCTGAGGGAAAGACTATTTAATTAGTGTTAACTAGCTATTTCTAGTCCAGCTACATAGTTTCAGTTCACATAATGTAGGTAAAAGACACACACATTATTTATTATTAATTATCATTAAAAACAAAATTTCAGTTGTCCTCCTGCAAATTGCTTGAAATGCAAAGTACATATTTAGGTGTTAGGTACCTAAATTAACAGATGCAATATTTGTGACCTATGACTAGTATAGTAACCCAAAAGGCAGGGGTTTGAATCCGTTTTCCTCCAGGGCCCGCAATCTAGCACAATGATAGCATTTTACCACACACATTTAATCACCAGGAATTATTTTCGCTGCCTACAAATGCACATCCTAATAAGCTGCATTTCTGGTGGTCAAATGGAAAAGTTGCACCCTCCTTTTCCTCTGATATCCCTGAAACACACAGAAAGACAGTAGCAGACACAGGGAAGAAAAATCTAACTACCATCTTCTGGTTGCTGACATTCCCTTATTTCAAACTGAAGTTTCTGTAATTCAACTTTCCTCCAGGTAGGAGAAAATGGATATTGCTTTGTAATGTAATGTCATTACTCGTGACACCGACATTCAAGTACAGTTAGGTCCGGAAATATTTGGACGGTGTGACAAAATTTTCATAATTTTGGCTCAGTACGCCACCACAATTGATTTGAAATGAAACAACTGAGATATAATTAAAATGCAGACTTTCAGCTTTAGTTCAGTGGGTTAAACAAAAATATTGTCTGATACGTTTAGGAACTGTATCCATGTTCATACACTTTCCCTTTATTTCAGGGGCTCAAATATAAATGGACAAATGAACACAATCATAAAATAAAATGTTCATTTTCAATACTTTGTCGAGAATCCTTTTAAGGCAATGACTGCTTGATTTCTGGAACACATGAACATCACTAAACACTGGGTTTTCTACTTTGTGATGCTTTGCCAGGCCTTTACTGCAGCTGTCTTCAGTTGTTTGTTCGTGGGTCTTTCTACCTTAAGTTTTGTCTTCAGCAAGTGAAATGCATGCTCGATCGGGTTGAGATCAAGTGATTGACTCAGCCATTGCAGAATATTCACTTCTTTGCCTTAAAGAACCTGTGTTGCTTACACAGTATGTTTTGAGTCATTGTCCATCTGTAAAGTGAAGGGCTGTCCTATCAACTTTACTGAATTTTGCTGAATCTGAGCTGACGATATATCCCTATACAATTTAGAATTAATCTGGTTGCTTCTGTCTTTTGTCACATCATCAATAAACACTAGTTACACTGGAAGGAATGCATGTCCATGCCATCACACTGCAGATGATGTGGTATGCTTAGAATCATGAACTGTTCCAAACCTTCTCCATACTTTTTTCATTCTGGTACACGTTGATCATGGTTTCATCTGTTGAAAGAATTCTATTCCAGAACTGGGCTGGCTTTTTTAGATGTTTTTTGCCAAAGTCTAATCTGGGTTTCTATTCTTGAGGCATATGAATGGTGATACCTCTGTATTTGCTATTGTGAAGTCTTATCTTTATGGTATACTTGAATAATGATATGCCTGACTTCTGGAGAGTGTTGGATGTTGGGGCTGGATGTTGTAAAGGGGTTTTTCTTTACCATAGAAAGGATCCTATGATCATCTACCACTGTTGACCTCTGTGGACATCCAGGTGTTTTTATGTTGCAGAACCCACCAGCGTGTTCTTTTTTTCTCAGAATGTACGAAAATGTGGATTTTCCTGTTATCTCTCTGCTGGATGTTTTTTTTTTGCAGCCTGAGAATGGCCAGTTTCACTTGCATTGAAATCAGCTTTGATCGCATTCTGTGGGTTTACAGCAAAAGTGAATGCTTCAACTGGAATAAACTCCCAACCTTTTACCTGCTTAATTGAAGAAATAAAAAAGGAGTAGCCCACACCTGTCCATGAGACCGCATTTGAGTCAGTTGTCCAATTGCTTTTGGTCCCTTGAAAAAGAGGGGATTCATATTAATGAACTGTAATACCTAAACCATCCCTTCAATTTGGATGTGAATACACTCAAATTAAAGCCGTGAGACTGCACTTCAAGCCAATATTCATTATTTAACTGTAACTTTAATAGTAACCAAGATAACAAAACTTGTGTCGGTGTCCAATTATTTCCGGACCTAACTGCCAGTAAAGGAGAGTGTGTGTATATAAATACATAAAGCTCAAGAAAAATTTGAGAAACCACAGCACCTTTTTATTTCCTTTCCAAAAAAGTTAAAAAGAAAGTGAGGAAGGGTTCAAATTAAGAGACCACTGCAGACCGGGAACACCCTACAAGCACTGCAGTTTTGGTGATGCTCCGACCCAGTCGTCTAGCCATCACAATTTGGCCCTTGTCAAAGTCGCTCAAAAGCTTATGCTTGCCCATTTTTCCTGCTTCTAACACATCAACTTTGAGGACAGAATGTTCACTTTCTGCCTAATATATCCCACCCACTGACAGGTGCCATGATAACAAGATTATCAATGTTATTCACTTCACGTGTCAGGGGTCATAACGTTTTGGTTGATCCCTAGACACGCAAGTTTCATCAGCAACATCCGAGCCGCTCCCAGCAAGTGCGTAGCGCGTAGGGCTGGTTTGAGATCATTTGAGATACACCGCATGCCTGTAGACTGAACAGGAAGTTTGCAATTTGCTGCTCAAATTGTACCTCTTCACATACATCAAGCAGTATAATGAACCAACCACACGAACGCGCCCAACGTATGTACAAGGAAACTCGTTGTGGAACTTGTAGTCATAAAAATATGCTAGAGAGCCACTTCCAGCAGTATTTTCATCAAAAAGAACTACATTTCCCGATCATGATCTGGACTACCGCACACACGGAAGGTGAGTGCTCTTATTTTACACTGCGAGAAAGCAATGAAACTGCTAAGTTTATATACACTTTTATAATGTTTTTCCTAAATGTACAGATTGGAAAATCATAAGCATCATTGTTATAATTAACAAGAAGCTTTAGTTCTGGACGTTCCATATTTACCTTGTGCTTGTGTATGTTATAAGCCTTTGCCTTGTTCATGCTAGTCGTCCGGTTACCCAGTAAGCAAAATGACGTTAGAAATAAGAATTTCAGGAAAGTTATGGAACACATATACACTATCACATTTAATGAATGTCAAAGTGATTCAATGAGACGTATGATGCGAGTACATTTCAGTTTCTTTACCTGCCTCTATGGAAGAAGCGTCATTCTTTCCTCATGCTCTGGGACATGCTTGTCTAAAAGACAAGTGGCTACTGAACCAAAAAAATGTATAGCCAAAAAAAACATCTTCATGCCCTGATGTAAAAACTTATTTGGTTCATGGTTTTGTGTACAACCAGTCCGTTCAAGCAATTCACAAGTATATGACATGCTGTTAGGGGGGGTCAGAATATTCTTAAACCCACATTATAATATTCGTCGATATAAAAATATTTAGCATAATATTAAAAAACTACAAATTCACAACGCATTCAATGTTGTGCCTATTATGTCCAGTAGAGGGCAACATTACGCAACACAATGGAATGTCTGGTAAACGCCGAGAAACACGATAAACAATAACATGGCACCTTAGACAAATTGTTAAATATAACTCGGTGCATATGGTGGCACTCTGCCGTTCTGTAGTTTTGAAAAAAATTATAGGCTATCGATTGAAGAAAGGTGTATTGCTAAGTTCGTCGTCACATGGTTTCCAGACCCAATGTGGCCTTATTTCTTATGAATCCATCCACTACTAAGAAACCCAATTATTTGTGTTCCAGGGACTACATTGATAGATGGGGCGGTTTTCTGAACAATTTGGCTATTTTTAATGACGATGTGCAAAAAAAATTGGCTTGGGCAGGTCGATTGACCGATAGGGTTGTATAGTAAAAGTTCCTCACCAGACTTCCACCCCTCATTCACACTTAACAACCGCACGTCCAGTTTCTGGCGGCGAATTCGCCCGCAAACTTATGGATGTACTGTATCGGCTATTGGGATGTGCATGACACTTAACATATAGACTAACTGTCAACGAAACCTTGACGCTATCCGTAGATAGTGCATTGTATTCGTTCGAGGTGGCAGGCGCACATGAACAGTAAATGTGCAGCGTAAGCGGTGAAATTGTGTGCCGGTCTGCTAGTGACAACGGGAGGCAGCTGGAATTTTCCCAGCCTTTGCTGTTTTGACCAATCAGTTATTATAAGCTGGGAAAAGTACCCTATTGCATTCAAACTAAAATATAACGCTAGGGATTTGAGCAGATTTCTCTGCAAACGGCCTACTAACCTTTCAAGAATTACAGTGGGTGCATGCCATTTGTTGTTAAAATACAGCTAGCAAGTAGGTGGTATATGCTTTTGGTTGATAGCAAAAGCTAGCACTACTGAATGTGTAGTGTTGTAACATTGTCTCTAGATCTTGAGGGTTAGGAATTTTTGTTGTTCTTGTACTAGTACAATTAGGTGTTTGAGGCAGAAGAGTAGGCAAAAGAGTCAAACTGGTTCTACGGAGAGCCGAGTGTATGCAGGTTTTTGGATCATCCTTTCAATTGGTGCTCAACTGAGATCAAATAAAACCAGGTGAAAGAAGGTCTTAACTTATTAGTGACCTAATTTACCAATCAAGCACAAGATGAGAGCGAAAACATGCAGACACCTGGCCCTCCGTGGAACCGGTTTGACACCTCTGCTCTACGGTATGTTTCATTCAGGATTTAAGTACTTCCTGCAAGCTTTCCACTGTGTTTTGATTGCCTTTCTGTAATGGAGAAGGAACAAAAATGGAACACTGCTCCAATTTTTTTCTGTCTGCCATTCCGCCATGGTCAGCTATGCTGTCGTGTAAGCGGAGCCCGCCCAGAAGAGTGAATGTCTCTTACTGACTGACTGGGTGAATGGGTGAGTGAGTGAGTGACTGACAGACTACCTCTTGTTTAATAGCGTAGTGGTTAGAGACGCGAACAACAGGTCCCGCGTTTAACTCCAGTCCCAGTCAAAACAACTTATGAATTAGGATTTGTGCAGGATAAAAACGTTGCTGGCTATACAAAAAATCAGTTATCGTCACCTATATTGATAGTTACTGTATCGATGTCATGAATGGCTAATAAGCTGTTAAAACAGTTGGTGGCATAAGACGATTTGTACAGGATAGACAAAAACTTTGCTGGCTACAACCTTCAGTAGGTACGTTATAGGAAGCCTAAAATAAAACGGTTATATTGACTTTCTTGTAGATTATTGAATTATGCATTAGGATTTGTTCAGGATTGACAAAAACGTTGCTGGTTACACAATTCTCTTGTCTTTTCACTTGACGAAAATGTCAGTAATAGTCACCTGTATTGGTAGTTATTGTATCAAGGTCATTCACAGATGCCTAATTAGCTGTTAAAATGGCCAGTGGCAAAAGCCATACAGTTCATAGATGCTATCTGTGGTGGAGGTAAACTTAATAAGAAAGGTTACTCAGCTTATCACTGCTTAATGGTGTCTAACAAAATATTCAAACTTTGCGTGATGTTAATGCATGACAAAATTATATAATGTCAAGTGGCAATACCTACAACTGGCAATTAAATAGCTCTGTGGCGTTATGGTTAAAGACACAGGTCTCCCACCTGGGTGACCCGTGTTCGAAGCCCAGGAGGGATCAGCGATCTTTACTTGTTTTGCGGGTTGGCTGTATAAGGCTTTCCTGTTTTCTTGTTTTTCTAAAAGATCTTTACAGGGATCCTAAATTCTGCCTAGTCCGTCTAGTCATGAGGCATTTGTGTCAACAAAAGTATGCTTCAAATATAGTAGTTTTTCGCGCTATGCATTCTCGTATTGGCTACTACAAAATATGGTCTTTATTGAGTTCTTAGAAGTACAAGAGAATGCAGGACGCCAGTACACGTTTAAAAAAAATAATTATAATAGGTTTTCAGGCTGGGTACTGTATCTGTAAACACACTGTGACAACTGCTGATGTAAACAGTATGTATAACAATTCATTTGATTGATTGATCAATGTCAAAGCTTAAGAGGCTAATAACTAATGCAGTATTGCTTGATTTCGTATAAGACGTAGGCTGCATGCCTTTTAAGTATATTGTAAACCTCAGAGTAGCGCAGGTGACATTGTCATTTGACACTGGGTAGCTTTGATGCTTGATGTTGTGAGCAAGCTAGTTTTGTTAGCAAGAAACTTGTAAGCAGAAACAAGTGCAATTACAATTCACACAGCATTCTGTTTTTATAATTATGATTGTTTTTTTTTATCTATTTAACTTTTTATTTTAATGGAAATACGACAAGTTTTGTTTTCGAGTTTTGTTATTTCACATTTCATATTATAAACCATTATATAGTAGTTAAAGATTGTAATGGAATTGACATCAGACTGTTCTTGAGTCACCTAACCTTTTTTCTTGAGACTCTTCAAAGTTGCCTTGGCTTTGTGCTTGGGATTATTATCTTCCTACCAAGCTTCAGGCGTTTTTAGCTGACTATTGATATGGGTGACTGGTGCAGTATTACTCAGTGACTTCTCTCAAAAGTCTCCTTGTTTGATTACTGAGTTTTGAGGGACAGCTTTTATTGGGTAATATGATACAGCTTTGTCTTCCTGGTAATTATGCTTTAACTGTATTCCCTGGGATAACAGTTTTGTAACACAATTTTTTCCCACTTTTCCTGATCTATGCATTGTATTCCTTTATCTCTAACATCTGTAGCATTCTGTCTGGGCTTCAGTTTTCAAATTCACAACCTGAGTAATGATTCAATAGTTTTTTTTATTTCACAGCAACTTCAATAATTTACAGATAGTGGCTAGTGGTAAGGTCATTGTGTTCTCATTAGGGCAATTCAATATTTATCTATTTTTCTTACACAAACAATATTTCAGAACATTAAACCCATGTCATCAGAAAAACTTACCAAGACAAGCTGTCAAACAGACTAATTCAAAGCCAAAAAGTTAATTATAGGACAGTTATCAAAAATGTTAGTTTAGCTGCCCTCCTTTGTGAACCAGGCCTTAGTGAACTCAACAAACCACTTACAACAATTGATTTTGAGTTTTATAATGTCAAACAGATTTAGAATTGGTCCAGCGACAGAAATACATGTGTAAAAGAAACTCTATACCGAGATGAATAGCTAGATATTTCCCCCATCTCTTTAGTTTGGATTCAAAAGAGTAGGGTTACTACCATAAAGAAAAATAATTTCGATTGTTCTTTGGTGTTCTCTGGGGAATAAGAAGAGAAGGCATTTGGCTTTCAACTGTGTTAGAGAGTTTTGTAACAGACATAGAGTCAGCCATTTTCAATTTTACATGCAATTCATTGGACAGTTTTGGGGGAAGTGAAATATTTTCTAGAAGGCACTGAGACAAGTCACTGAGATTGAATAGCAAGCTGCTGTCTAGTTTGCACATGCTTTTTAGCTCACATTGACAGTGGCACATGATGTAGCAGGTGTTATTAAGGAGAATATGTTGGTGTTTTTTAAACATTAACACATTACAAGTTAGGTTTCAAATGATCATTATCTGGTAAGTGCCACTTTTTTTATTTGCTGCTTGCTTGTTGTTGCCTGTCTTTGAAATAGTATGTGACTGTGCTTGCTTGATCTTGATAAATGTTTGCACGGGGAAGTAATAGTGCATTTGGATTTGTCAGTGTTATGTCTTGATTGGGCAACCAGTCTTATAATGATTTTGTATTTTGCTCTTTATTTTACTGTTTCATAAAATGTCCCTATCCAGCAAGGAGTGCAAAGGGTCACTCTCTCCGGCCCGCTGTCACATCCATTGATGTTCAAATGACTGCTGTGTCTATTGGTGTTTGCAATGGTGTACCATAGGTTGGTGGTTGCACGGTGTGGGTGTTGCTGCTGGTCATTGTTCTATGCCTGTTGTTGTCTCTGTGCATGTGGCTACATAAAGCTCAGTATGTGGTGTCAGAACTCCCCGTCATTGTTCCCTGCAAAGCTCTTCAAGCAACATACATTTTCCCAGTCCCTTAAAAACAATAGTCTATGTGGATATTTTTTTAACATAATTGATTTAAACATCCCCATCTACTTGTCATTATGTGGGCCACAATTTGCTTTTAAAGTCAACATTTTAACCGCATGTCATAGACTATGCTATGCGTTTAAAGGAGTGTTGAAGGAAACAATATATGTTGGGCAAAGCATGATCAGAGCTCATGGTTGAGTGGTGCCTGTATTGAATCAGCACTCCAAAATATTTTTCAACTGCTCTGGGCTCTAACCAAATGAAGCTACATGCTCCACTCCAGCTGCACTGGGCTTGCATACCATGGTTCAGGCTACTGTTTGATGTCATCAAATGTATTAATGTCAATGTGTGACTGTTATTCTAAGATTTGTGTTAGAATAAAATCATAGTGAACTGTTGCTTTACAGTTGTACTTTATATCAACTCTTATCTGTTTATAGGGCAAATGCTATTTTCGATGCAGTTTTCAGTATTGTCAATTCTTTCTGTTGCTTCCTTTGATTTTCATGCCCCTTCATACATCCCTCTATATACACAGACACAAATGATGTGAAAGAGATGAATAGCCCCTCTGTAATACCTGTCCTCAGCTTTCCCTGGTTTCAAACTTCATGTGGAGATTTGTAGACATGGATGCATAATGCAAGAGGACTGGCATCAATTATGAACAATTTATTCATGCTACAGAAATTCCTAATTGATTTGATTCTCTTTGGGTCATGTATAATTAAACAGCCATGGACCTGTGTTTGTTTCTTTAACACAGTATTTCCCTAGCCTGTCTGCCATGTACTATGTTGTTCTGTGTGCTGTGTGTCATTTCTTATTCCCATCCAACACACAGATTCAATAAAAAATATAAAATACCTATGCAATATATAAAAGCTAAAGATTTCCAAAGAAAAACTTTCACACATTAAAATACTTTTCAAAATGCATACAAATAATTATATTTATTTAAATTAATGTAATTGTTATATATTCAATGTATTCATCCCCAGTTTATAGCTTTTTATTACGACATTATTTTATATTAGAAAAAAGAATTTAGTACTCTAAGAGGCCTGCTTCTAAGTGTTCCTAGTTGATATTAAGTTAGAGGCTCCAACTTGTGCAGTGGTCTAAGGGGTTTTTCACATTACTATGTTGTCACAAAGGTATTGTAGAGGACTCAGGCACAATATTCTTTTGTTGTCTAAGCTTGAGTAAGTCTGGGTCTCGAATTGCTTTTTAAACACCACCTTCCGAGATAGCTTTGCTATCAACAAGCAGCGTCACATTCAGAATGTTAGACTATGGAGATAAACTCAGAATTTGACAGTTGCTGCACACATACAAGCAAGAAAACCACGAAATATTTTAAAGGTGAACTTGTTATTTATAAATAATAACAATTCGGCCAATTAATTATCACCAAATGCTTCAATAAGCAGGACCCTTACTTTTGGGACATTTATCATAATAAAGCTTTTACAGATTTCTAAATTGAAAACAGGTAGTGACGGATTCTTAGGCACTAGAATGCTGAACTAAGGTAATTTTTTGAATTGTCATTGTTTATTTGTAAAAAGTGTGTGTGTGTGTGTGTGTGTGTGTGTGTGTGTGTGTGTGTGTGTGTGTGTGTGTGTGTGTGTGTGTGTGTGTGTGTAGACTTCTGCACATTATTGTATATCCTAATTTCAGATAAAATAACATTTGTGAGCCTGCATTTTTGCTGTAATGGCAATTTTAAACATGACATGTTTTCTGATATTGAGGGTTTTCTCTGGTTTCCCTAATACATTAAGGATTAACAAACCCAACCAATATGGAATATTTAACATGACAAATTTCTGTGCACAAAATGTTGTGGTTATATATATCTAGGGCCGTGGTCTAGGGATATATTGATATCTGTAATTATGTTTTGCAAGCTTGTACATTTAGGTATGTGCTTGCAATCTTAGGTTCTCAGGTTTGTACATATAGTTAGTGCTAGCAAGCTAAGCAATTAATACTGTGACTGAAAGACAAGAAGGTGAATGTCCTTGGGTGGCCTAGTCAGAGCCTTGATCTAAATCCCATCGAATCTTTGGAATAACTTAAAGATTGCCGTCCTTAAGCGGTCACCATGCCATTTGACTGAGCTTGAATAGGGAAGAATGGGCAAATATTGTGCAAAACAGGCATGTCAAGTTAGAGACCTATTCAAAGATACTCATGACTGTAATTTAAGCAAAAGTTGTTTCCACCGAATATTAACTCAGGGGGGTGCACTTATCCAGTGTATTTTACTGTTTTAATTTGAATATATTTTAGTGTGCATTACTGTGTGTAATTTCAGACTATAAAGAAACAAAAGGTGAAACATTTTTTTATTCAATTTCTGGGTGGTGGCTTTCTATGCTCAGTGTAAATAATATCACTTCCTTATGTCACAACAATTATAAAGGTTCATATTGTTTTCTTGCGTACCCCTGTCCTTTTTTTAAGTGTGTTCTCACACTTTGAGTGTCAAGTGGCTTAAAAAAATAAATAAAATTACACACAGATTTTATCCAGTCATCTCTGAGTACTGCTTCATAACAGAGAAGCATAGAAATAGTGGTGATGCTGTGTGGACAAGCAGCACCTCAGTTCTAATTCTGTGCGTGCGTGTGTGCGTGCATGTGTGTGCGTGTGTGTCTCGGTGCATACTATCTGGGGTCAGGCTCTGTATGAAGGGCTGCAAAGCAAGGACCTGCAGAATGATTTTTAAAGCGAGGTTGAAAGGTCACTGCAGTTATGCAGTGGAAGGTGCCCAGATCCTCAGAAGAATATTAACTCTCCACCTCTCCTGGCATTTATCTTCAATTTACATGGAGCCTCATGCCCATCTCTGCCCCTGCAGGTAAAGGAAAGCAAGCCAGAAGATCAGAGCAAAGTACATACTGCATCTGGTGAAATATCATACGGTCTGCTCTGGAGTCCAGGTCCACTTAAAAACAGGTATGATTAGTAACCATGTCAAGTAAACAGTGCAGTGAACTGTCTACGGTGCAGAGAGAAACAACAGCTGTTATGTAAAATGTCAACGTGTGTTATTGTTGATTCCCACTTATTCATATGTTTTTAGATGTGCATTTTAAGGGTCTGTATTTGCTACCCTGTGAGTAACAATGTTAAACCAATTAATTTAAAATCATTGTTGCGAATGCATATGAAATATATAGGTAAATATATACAGCTCAAATATTAAGAGACCACTGCAAAATTATTAGTTTCTCTGGTTTTACTATGCATAAGTATGTGTTTAAGTGAAATGAAAAACAAATGTATTCTATAAACTTCTGACAACATTACTCCCAAATTCCAAGTTAACTATTGTTGTTTAAGGTATTTATTTGTAGAAATTAACCACTGGTCAAAATAACCAAAACATGACTTGTTTTCAGACCTGACATAATGCAAAGAAACAAATATGTGAAAATATGTGTCTTGGCATGCTTTCCACCAGTCTGTCACATTGCTGTTGGGTGAATTTATTCCAGTCTTGGCACAAAAAGTAGCTTTGCTTTGTTTTATAGCTTGTGACCATCCATTTTCCTCTTGATCAAATTCCAGAGGTTTTCATTGGGTTTCAGGTCTGGAGATTGGGCTGGCACTGACAGGGTCTTGATCTGGTGGTCCTCCATCCACACATTGATTAACCTGGCTGTGTGGCACGGAGTATTGTCCTGCTGGAGAAACCGATTTTCAGAGTTGGGAAACATTGTCAGAGCAGAAGGCAGCAGGTGTTCTTCCAGGATTAACTTGTACTTGGCTTAATTCATGCATCCTTCACGAAGACAACTCTGCCCGATTTCAGCTTTGATGAAGCATCTCCAGATCATAACCGATCCTCCACCAAATTCTGTCTGTGTGCCAGACACTGTGGCTTGTTGGCCTCTCCAGGTCCTTGGGCAGAGCTGAAAATGACATTACTCCATTCCTCTACGGTCCAATCCTTATGGTCTTCAGCCTGGCTCTTCTTTGCTTCTCATTCCTAACGGGCTTGTCCTGAAAATGTCCTGAACCTCCCTGACTGTGTGACTGTGGAATATTTTGATCGTGTTTTGCTTGACACGTTCACAAAAATTATAATGAGTTCTAAACCCACAAATTAGACCCGATTCCAGGTCTCCTAACCATTAGACGACCAGGTGTTGGGCAAAGCTAAACATTTAACTGATCCGAGAAGATGACTTTGCTCCATTCCTCTACTGTCTTATCTTTAAGGTATTTTGTAAACTTCAGCCTTGCTCTTCTTTGTATCTCATTGACAAAGGGCTTTTTTCAAGCTGTGCACGACTTCATCCCTGCACCTAGAAGACTGTTTCAACCCGCTTTTGCCATGCACTTCACCCCAGCTGCTGTTTACCATTCTTTTTGTAGGTAACTTGATGTCATCCTACGGTTGTTGAGTGACATTCGAATGAGTTGACGGTGATCTTGGTATGTGGACAATGGCTTTCGCCCATTGCCAGTCTGTAGCTTTGTTGTCCCCAATGTCTGTTGTTTGACCTTGTTCTCATGAACCGCTGTCTTTGAATTTTTTAGAATGGAAGCAACCTGATGCTCACTTTAACCCTTTGCCAGTAAAACCAGAATTGAACCCTTCTTTTCCTCATTCATGCTAAACAGTAATTTTTTTATTCAAATTTCCTTTGAGGTACTACTTGCACTTGTACTTGTACTTACTTGTTTTTGCTATCCAGCTGGTTCTATTAGAAGAGGACAGTGATGACCACAGCAGTATTTTTTAAAATACTTTTTCTTGTTCAATTTGATTTGGTTCAGGTAATCACCTAATCAGAACTTCATTAAGTAAAATAAGGTGTGCCTGTGTTGGAATTTAACAGACACTGGAATATAATGGCTGCCATACATGTAGATATGCTGACATAAAACATAGGAGGGGTCTTTTTAATATTTTTTCCAGAGCTGTATATCGAAGAGCAGGGGCCTAGATTTCGGGGCACAGGCGGTCATGACCCCACCCCCCAATATTGCAGATATGTCATTTAGATTCTTCTGGGAAAGGGTGAATATCTTGGGATCCTGTGACCCTGACCCCGAAATATGCAATCAAACTGACACCATTGTTGAAGTGGCAGCAAGTCTTACTAAAGAGTGACCCATGTAGAAATTCTCTTAAACCACCTGTCCATAATGCTTCACAACGATGTATGCCTATTTGTGCCGGTAGGTAATCATTTTGGTCAAAATAGCATTCCCACCAGGTCATTGCTGTAATCAAGACACTAAAAAATGAATAGAAATGACAGATCAAACACCGTCCTGTTTTTTGTGGCTGTTAAAGAATTTTGCATTGCCTGATCCAATAGAAATGTGTGGTTGTGCCTAGCATAATAGCTCCATAAACAATCTGAGTAGTGTAGGGGACACTATATCCAGTTGTATTAATGTCAGTGAAGAAAATATACGTTATGTCAGAAAGGTGTAACAGTAGTTTGTAGATCAGTGTAACAGAGGTTGACAGGTCACTCCGCAAAGAAACAAAGGATGTTGTTATTACAGTTAGCAGCCTAGCAAGTAATGAGCAACACAATCAATGTAACTTAGTTCTGAAAGCAGAAACAACTATTTGAGGATTGGTAATATATGTACCATTTTTGTAAAGAAAACATGGCAAGAAAAAGGCAAAACAGATGTTGTTTATTTCTCATGGGATTCGCATTCAACTGTCGGTTATATCAGAATGGCACAGTCATAAAACACAACATGGCAACAAACAAAAAAATTAACTGACCACTGTTCAAAAGTTGGCATACCCTTAGTTCTTAATACTGTATATTGCCACCTTAAGAATCAATAACAGCGTGCAATCTTTTGTAATAGTTGTCTATGAGTCCCCAAATTCTTGCAGGTTGTATAGCTGCCCATTCGTCTTGGCAAAATGCCTCCAGGTCTTGCAAAGTTTTTGGTTGTCTTGCATGAACCACACCTTTGAGATCTCCCCAGAGGGGCTCGATGATTTCAAGTTCAAGAGTCTGTGATGGCCACTCCAGAACCTTCAATTTTTTCTGCTGTAACAACCGGAGGGCCAACTTGGCCTTTTGCTTAGAGTCATTGTCATGCTGGAAAGTCCAAGAGCATCCCATGCACGGCTTTCGTGCTGAAAAATGCTAAAAGACTGTCAGTATTTTCTGATAACATTTTGCATTCATCTTGCCATCAATTTTCACAAGATTCCCTGTGCCTCTAGAGCTCACACCCCCCCAAACCATCAGTGAGCAACCACCATGCTTCACAGTGGAGGTAATCTGTTGACTATAGGCCTTGTTGACCCCTCACCAAACATTGCTTTTATGGTTGTGACCATACATTTTGGTTTGTCACTGCAAATCAGTGTGCCACAAGCTGCGAAGCGTGTCAAGGTGTTGTCAGGCATATTGTAACCAGGCTTTATTGTGGTATTGGCACAGTAAAGGCTTCTTTCTGGCAACTCGACCATGCAGCTCATGTCTGTGCCAGTATCGTCGTGTTGTGATCCTTGAATCAACCAAACAATCTTTTTTCTAGAGCAGCTTGTATTTCTCTTGAGGTTAACTGTGGGTTTTTCACAGTGTCCCGAACAATTCGTTTAGCAGAAAATTACCTCCCCAGTCAGCCTAAAGCCCTGTGCAGATCAGCTTTTTGCTGTGTTTACTGACATCTTGGACACCTCACTGGAGACATGCTGCATCATGGCCTGTTTCAAGTCCTCAATCATTATCCCAGTTCCCAAAAAGCCAGGGATCACAGGACTGATTTACATCATGTGACTGATCACATGACCTCCGTGATCATGATGTCATTTGAGCATCTACCACTTTCCCACCTCAAGACCATCAATGACCCTCTACTAGGCCCAATGCAGTTTGCCTGCAGATCTAACAGGTCTGTGGATGATGCTGTCAGCATGGCTCTTCTCTTCATCCTCCAGCATCTGGACTCCCTTAGGACCTATGCCAGAATCCTGTTTGTGGACTTCAGTTCTGCATTCAACACCATAATTCCCACTTCGCTCCAAGACAAGAGATCCCAACTGGGAGTGCCCAAATCCACATGCAGGTTGATCACAGCCTTCCTGTCCAACAGGAGAGAGCACGTGAGGCTGAGGAAGAGCCTGTCCTACCCCCTGACCATCAGCACCGGCTCCCCTCAAGGCTGCTTCCTGTCCTCTTTCCTCTTGTCCCTGTACACCAACAGCTGCACCTCCATTCACCAATGTCAAGCTCCTGAAATTTGTGGATTACACCACAGTCAACAGACTTAGTTAAGTCTGGAAATAATTGGACACTGACACAAGTTGTGTTATTTTGGCTGTTTACCTAAATATATTCAAGTTACAGCTGAATAATGAATATGGGCTTAAGGGGCAGACTATCAGCATTAATTTGAGGGTATTCACATCCAAACTGAGGAGGAATGGTTTAGGAATTACAGCTCTTTAATATGAAGCTCCCTCCTTTTCAAAGGACCAAAAGAAATTGGACAATTTACTCAAAAGTTGTTTCAAGGACAGGTGTGTGCTATTCCTTCATTATTTCTTCATCAATGAAGCAAGTAAAAGGTCTAAGGTTGATTCCAGGTGTGGCATTCACATTTGGAAGCTGTTGCTGTCAAAATGCTGTCAAAGGAGTGCTCAATGTAAGTGAAACAGGCCATCTTTAGCATGCAAAAAACAAAAATTATATGAAAGAGAAAGCAGGATAATTAGGAGTGGCAAATTCAACAGTTTGGTACATTCTGAGAAATAAAGGAATGCACTAGTGAGCTCTTCAACACAAAAAGGCCTGGGCATCTACAGAACACAACAGTGGTGGATGATCGTAGGAACATTTCCATGGTAAAGAAAAACCCCTTCACAACATCCAGCCAAGTTAAAAACACTCTCCAGGTGGTAGGCATATTATTACCCAAGTTTACCATAAAGAGAAGACTTCACGAGAGCAAATACAAAGGGTTAAAACCATTCATAAGCTTTATGAATAGAAAGGTCCGATTTTGCCAGAAAACATCTAAAAATGCCAGCCCAGTTCTGGAATAGTATTCTTTGGACAGATGAAACTAAGATCAACCTGTAGAAAAATGATGTTTAGAGAAAGTATGGAGAAGGCTTAGAACTCGGCTCATGATACAAAGCATACCACTTCATCACTAAAACACCATGGAGGCATTGTGATGGCATAGCCCTGCATAGCATCCAATGACACTGGGTCACTTGTGTTTCCTGATGATGTGACAAAAGACAGAAGCAGCCGGATGAATTCGGAAGTTTATAGGAATATTTTGTCTGCTCAGATTCAGCCAAATTCTGCCAAGTTGATTGGACTGCTCTTCCCATTACAGATGGGCAATGACCCAAAACACAGAAGTTTAAGGCAAAGAAGTGAAATATTCTGCAAAGGCCGAGTCAATCACCTGATCTCAACACTGATCAAGCATGCATATGACTTGCTGAAGGCATAACTAAAGGCAGAAAGACCCACGAACAAATAACAACTGAAGACAGCTATAGTAAAGGCCTGGTCAACCCAGCGTTTGGTTGTCCATGCGTTCCAGATTTCAAGCAGTCATTGCCTACAAAGGATTCTCGACAAAGTATTGAAAATACATTTTTATTTATGATTGTGTTAATTTGTCCAATTACATTTGAGCCGAAACCTCTCGGAACGGTTTCTTTCCTACAGCAGTATTCCTCATAAACATGTCCCTGGACCCAAAGTGACTATTGCCCTCTCAACCCATACACACAACACTCAACTGGACATATCTATAACCCTTTCCCACATACATACACAACCCTCAGCTAAATATATCCAATACCCCTCCCCACTTACATACACAACACTCAACTAGACAAAATGTTGCCGCTTACATGTACTTTCTAGTAACTTCTTTTGTAATTTATTAATGGACAGCCTACTATATATTCAGTACACTGTTCATATTTGTTTTTACTTCCCTTATTCCTTTTGTATAAATTAAACAGCCAGAACATACTCCTTGTTTGTTGTGAAACTTACTTGGCAATAAAACTATTTGATGTGATGCTACACATTGGTAAATATGCCCCTGTCCCAGCTTTTTTGTAACGTGTTATTGGCATCAAATTCAAAATGGGCATTTATTTTTCCAATTACAATAAAAATGTTCCATTTCAACGTTTGATATGTCTATTTTCTGTTAAATACAGGGATAAATGTTTAGCACATCATTGCATTGTGTTTTTATTAGCATTTTACACAGCGTGGGATGCAGTTAATTGGGATTTAAGTCCACAATTTCAGAGTGGAAAATTGTAGGGTGAATACTTATGTAATCAATTACTTTCTGTTTTATACATGTAGTAATAAATTTAGAACCAATTGCAGATTTTATTTTCCACTTTGACTTGGACTTTGTTTGTGTTGATCACTAGCAAAAAAGTAAAATGTGGAAAAGTCCATGGGGACTGAATACATTTGAGAGCCACTGTACAACCATCTAGCAAGTTCATGGCACTAGAAGTCCAATGCTATATAACAGAATATGCCCATTGTCCCAAATGAATCTAATAACAAATGGCGGTTAAAGCAAAATTCAGTGGTCTACTGTATTTTGTGAAGTATGATATTGTCTATTAAACAGTAATTTACCACATGTATAACACAGTGTACCTATTATCAAAAAGATTGTTTCTTGTTGTTTTCTGGCATGGATCTCACTCTCCTTGTCCTATGTTGATTACTTTGAATGTGTTGCAGTCCCATTCCAATGCAATTTCCAAGCCCAACCTATCCATTTTATATTTTAATTTTTGACAGAGTTGATCTATTATCATTTTTGTGCATTATCTTTAGCAGCTGGTGGGGAATGCATGCTACGGTGAGCAATGATAGGAAATATTGTCCCTAGTAAATGCCACATTTCTTTATATCATGTCAGTAACATGTTTCTGCAGGCTATAAATGCAATGCAGCGTATCTAATATAATTTCTTAGCATGTACTCATTATTTATATTTGCTCACAAGGTGAAGAGTGAGAACACCGTTGTTAGATTCAATGGATCATAATGCAAGTGGATCATATAGAATTAGATTTTGTGCTAAATTGACAAATGTTCTCTCTGGTGGGAATGGTTGTGTCCACAGTGGGTTTGTCTTGTGCTTTGTTTAATAATGACCATGTGTGGATTCTCATTCACAGCTTGTAAAGGAACAAGGTTTCCAACACCTGAGATGTTAACCAAACGACCTTTATTCAGAGATGTTCTTGAGTTTAAAATCATTAATTTGACTAGACTTTTGATCAAGGTGACCTACTGACGTGATGTCCAACGTGATTCATGCTGCATTGGGTTGAGTTCTGTTGGTTATTATCCAAAAATGATCCTGCTGTTTCTTCTCCATCAAACTGTCACAACCTTCCCTTGTACAAAGGAAAAGGTTCTTTCTGTTCTGTTATCAATGTTTATGTACATTCTGTATGTATGGAGGAAATACATGGAAATGTATCATAATGCTTTGTGTACCAAAACACTAAGTGACAGAGAAATACTATGGTACAAAAAATGGCAGTCCCATATTTCTAATTTATTTGCATAAGCAGAAGTCAACTGTCTTCATTTACTGAAAAAAGTATGTGCAACAGTATTGTCACTTGAACATTAAGGACACAATGTTAAATTAAGATCTGCCCCAAGTACTTTCCTAATTAAAAGTTATGTTTGTTTTTGGCTTCAGTTTTCAGGGGCTATTGGCTTTGCAATAGATTTAAATTCAGGTTGTTGAGTTGTTATACCCTCTGGGCAAGCCAACATTAGACGAGTGGTACTAGAGGCCTGACTAATGTATAAAAGTGCTGGATATTGTAGATTGAGGCTTCCTCAGGTCAGTGGCAGGTTATGCATGTGTGAGGCAGGAGAACACTGGCCAGGGTTTTAACTTGAAAGTCCCTCTGGCGTTAATTTGGTTTCTACTGCAGTTTCCACTGTGTGGCTATAAAGCTGGATGAGAATCAATTATCTTTCGCCTTAGGTAAATGGCAAAACAAAAATATGTTTTCAAACATTTTGTTCTAAACATTTTAACATGAAAATTAGTTGGTTTTCTGTTGGTGATGATGCTTTGTCAAAGTCAACTGCGAGGCAAACTAAAAAAGCTTCACCCTCAATTATTAAACTTTAAATATATAATTCCAGCTTTACCTTGTGGGCACTGAATCAAAAGGGCAGCCTTGATTCGCACAGAATTACATCTTTCTAGGTCTTCTGTGATGGCAGCCCTCTAGAGATGTTGTGCCAATTGAAGTGTAGATATATCTGTCCCTCTCCTGAACCTTGTGTTCTCCCTGGGTGTCCTCCTTTCGTCACTTTAATCAGCCCTTTTAATTACTGTCACTATCAGTCGCCCTCTGCCTCGTTGTCACCTCTGGGACATTCTGTTTGACAAGGCAAGGAAGGACAGCGCAGGGGGAAGCTTAGTTGGGAGAGATGGACTTGTGCTTTGGTAACAGCAGGCCTTTGCCAGTCCATCAGCTGTATTGCAGGTTCCCGCCTCTTCCTGACCGCCGGGTGGCTCCAGAGATGTTGTGATAAATGGGTATTCGCTTCAGCTGGACTGTGTTCTCTTAAATTGAGGAGAGAGTGAGGGTATTTGGGCTAGAGTTTAATCACAGCTACCCCAACAAGATTTATTTAACAGGGAAGAATTGAGTCAAGCATGCATCATCTCTATCATATAAAATGAGTTAAGTTGAGAGACCAGCAGAGAAATCCAGGCATCCCGGAAAAGGTCACTTCACCTAACTTGTTTACAATTTTGGTTGCAGATGAATGATTTTATGGGCTGGGTTCCCAGACAAATATGAAACCTTGTCTAGGACTAAAAAGTCTAGCCTAAAGGAAAAAATAAGTGCCCTAGACTTATTGACTTGTCTTTTCTATTAACTTTTTATCATCATTTATCCACCATCACTTATTATTCTTACAGGCAGACAATGGGCTATTGTGCCATACCCCTTGATTAGCAGATTGAACAGTTTAATGAGCTTCAGCACTTAAGGGCCCCTCCTTCATTATACCTTTTTAGTTCAATTATTTAATCACACTTGAATTGTTCATTATTTTTATTCTTGGTGTTTTGCACATATAACAATCAGAATATACATTCATTTTGTAATAATAGTTTGAGTAAGATTATGTGGGATTGATGAACTTGGTTCTTGCGAAAGCTTTTTTTCTGGATCATCAGTTAAAGCAAAAAAACTTTATTTAGGGACTACACAAACTAAAGACAGCAAGAGGAATAAGGACAAACCAACATAAAGAGATGTGCAGAGTTCTAGAGGATGGAGAGATTAGGGAGGTAGAAAACATTCTGGACATTGAAACCATCTGTGCTTACAACATTGACAGAAAAGTGCATTTAGATAATATTCAGACCTCTCTACTTTTTCCTCATTTGGTTGTGTTAAAGCCTTATTTAAAAATGTATCAAATTTAGTTCCTCATGAATATGCCCACTGCTCTGGTGTATCCTGATTCTACGGATCATCCTTGATGTTTCTAAAACTTGATGGCTTTCAGCTGTGGTAAATTAAATTGATTGGACATGATTTTGAAAGGCGCGCACACACACCTATCCGTATCAGGTCCCACAGTTAAAGGACTCTCGGAACATGAAAAACAAGAATCTCTGGTCTGATGAAACCAAGATTGAACTCTTAGGCCTGAATGCCAAGTGTTACTTTTGGAGGAAACAAGGCACTGCTCATCTCCTGGACAACATCCCTACGTTGAAGCATGGTGGTGAACTGGGAGACTAGTCAGGATCAAGGGAAAGATAACCAGGACAAAGCTTTGATTACAGACCTGCTCCACAGCACTCAGACTGGGGCAAAGTTTTAACTTCCAACAGGACAACAACTCGAAGCACACAGCCAAGACAATGGAGTGGCTTGAATGCACAGTTAATATTATGCAACACCCGTTACACCCGTTGCAGCGCCTTCCCATCGGCAAATGCAGCATCTGCTAAACCACACTGTGGCGCAGTTAGTTAGAATGCTCTCAATTGTGTAGCGGAAAAAGTTCACCAGGGCTGAGGTGTTGAGGGTCCAGGAGAGGTCCTCAGAAATTCTGGGACACCCAGGAATTTGAAGCTGGACACGCTACAGCGTGACAGCAGCCTTAAAAATTCCTGTAATCCACAATGAACTCCTTGGTTTTCTTTGCGTTGCGGGTCAGGTCGTTGTTAACGCACCATGCCACCAGGCACTTGACCATCTCCCTGTAAGCTGACTCAGGCCGACCACCGTGGTGTTGTGTGCAAACTTGAAAATGGTGTTGAAATTGTGTACAGGAACTCAATCGTGGCTGAAGAGGGAGTACAGGAGGGGGCTCAGCACCCAGCGTTGTGAAACATTGTTCAGGATCAGGGTGGAGGAGTTGACGTTGTCTAACCTGAAAGACTGGGGTCTGTTGGTTAGGACATCCAAATACCATTTGCAGAGAGAGGGGTTGTCTTCTGGAGGAAGTTCAGCTTTATTGGCTTGCTCTTTGTTGTCCCTGTTGAGGCATGCGTAGAACCTGTTTAACTCGCTGAAGGAGACGTCGCTGGCTATGGGGGAAAGGTTCTCTGGCCGGTAGTCTCTGATGGACTGGATGCCCTGCCACATGCGTCGGGGTTCTGAGCTGTTATTGATGTGCCCCCAATCTGCAGTCTTTGTTCATTTTTGCCACCTTGATGCCACTTCAGGTTTGCCCTGGATGAGCTGTAGGCCTCTGCATTGGCGGATCTGGAAGCAGCATCTCGTGCTTTTACCCGTTTGCCTTTGCATGGCAGTAGACACTTATCATGTCCAACGCTACCCGCTGTTTAAATAGCGTAATGGTTAAAGATACAGTCTGACAGAAAACCGCAGATTGAAACCAGCCAGAGACAACAACATTCATTCCTTCTAATTGTGGGCCTGCTGAACTAGGCTTGCCTGGTTCCTTTTCTGGTTAATAATTTGGCACAAATATCTAAACGTTTTCACTTCATTATTATGTGTAGTGTTTGACTTGGGCTGTGATAAAAAAATTCTATGGACAGCAGATATTCATATAAAGTTATTCTGCTCTGTATCTAATTTGTTCTGCTGTTACCCGTATGAATAAGGCCCCTCAGCCCAGTTAAGAATAAAATAGATTGTGCAGGTTTCATTGTTCCACGCTTTCAAATCACAACAGTCAAGCCAAGCTTTTTTCCCTTCTAGGAAAGTGGCATATTACCGGAGCTAAGTACCTTTGTCGTGACTCATTGCCAGTCTCCGTGTTTCCACCAAAACTTTTGGCCAAAAACACTAATATCTTCAGTGCTATGCATATTCTGCAGATTCCTCCAGATTAATGGTTGTTGTTTGATTTAGCCACATTGCTTAAACTCTTACCCGGTTGTAGCCTAAACATCAGCTACAGAACAAGACCTTGAAAAATGTCACTGTGATTTAGGGTTGGATCAAGTGCCTGCACAGCCATTACTCCCGATAGAGGCTTGTTTGTTTTGTACACTACCCTAACAGCAGTTATTCTACTTGGTGTGACAATGTCAAAACATGATACATCCAAGATACCAGAAACCTACTAGGATACAAAAATACACTGCAAATACGTGTGGTGATTTATCTGTAGGATGTGCAGTGCAATTGCTATAGGGCGGAAATGTAATCACGTAAAGATGGAATGCCATGCCATAATCGCCCACTTGATCGCCTCCTGATGAATAAAGGATGTTTACAAGACTGATGACTTGATTGAAAAATATTTTTAGCAACATTTTCATGACACCTAAATTAGCAAACAATTCCTTAGCTATCTCCTTAGCTAGCTATCTGTAGTTAATCACATTACTGGCAAAATGACTTAGTTAACTTTATATCCTCTGACATAAAGTGCATGCTTTAACTTGCTTTATTTAGCATAATCAGAGAACCCTAATTCTTGCAATACAGCTACCCACAATGCCAATAAAATATAAAACTATGAAGACTATAGTAAATTGATTCCACCACCAAACTGTAACCTGTCACTGTGCTGGTTCATGATTCAAATGCAAGTCTAGATATGCTTTGCAGTACTTTCCAAATCAATCCAGCTGTTGCCTCTAAAGCGAACCTCTTCACCATCACTATCTACAGTAGCCTCATTTTCCACTGTTACCCAGGATGTAGTCCTGTGTCCATCTGCCTCCCTTGCCTGCATGCTCAGCCATGAGCATGCTTACATCATGTGACACTTGCAGTATCAAATCAGCCTGGTGCATCAGTGTAGGGATGAGATTCGGGGGCAGCAGTGTGCAATGAAACATTTTCATGAGGGACCATCATACCCTTAGGATGAAGGAGTGGAGAATTAGATATCCATTACAACATCAGCACATGCAGGACCTGAAGAAAGATCTAGAGTCACCTCAAAAAGTATTGGCACCCTTGACTAATACGTGCTAAAAGGCAGTATAAAATACACAACACAGGTAATGAACTATACTGTATTTTTATCCACATGTGGAAAATACTGTAATTAATTCTGGATTCATGGGAGTCAATCAGCATGTCATGTTTTGGGATATGCAGTGCCCTCCAGAATTAATGGCACCCCTGGTAAAAATAAATAAAAAAGGTTTATAAAAAATGTACCTTTTGGTGAATCAGTCATCAAGAAATAATGATTTCTAACAAAACCGCATATGCATTTTAATGATGCATGGCCCCAAAATGGCTTTCTTTACAGGATTCTTCATAGGTTCTGACCCTTTTAACTGACAGTTTTCCTAGCCACCGTGCATCAGTGTCTTGTTGCTTGCTCTTTGGGGTGTTAGGCTGCGTATCTGTGTAAGTTCTTTATAACTACTGCTGATTAGACAACAGCTCTAGAAAATGCATTTTATTGACAGAAAGGATCCCAGGAAAATCTCGCAAACATCACTATGAACCCACATCACCCTTGTTTTATTCAAGTCATACACTTACAGTGTTTGTGCCTATGCTATTTTCACTACTATTCCCCAGCATGCACAGCATGATCATCAGCCTCAAACAGCCTGGTCATACCAGTCACAACCCTGTGTAGTAAAAGTCACCGGGCTTTCTTATGTTTAGCCCTTCAGATTTAGAACACTCAACCTATACATTTCAAGGAGTGAACTTCACTTTTCATATTAAAGCTTATTCAGGCTAGTTTTTAATATTTGGTTGCTTAATTTAGGTCTATATTTTGCATTAGTCTGTACTGTTTTGATGTATCGTGATAATAAATTTTGCTCATGTTTTTTTAAACCAGTGAGTGTAGTAAATACGCTCTAGAACAATCTATGAACTTGTCGACAATTGTTTCTCCTTAATTTCAGAATACTTTATATTTAGATCTGTTGTATCCCAACCCAGGCCAATGTGTTTGATTTCAGGCACTTTTTGGTTTTTGTGGTGACAGAGCAACTCCAATAATTCAACCTTAGCTGTCATTTCCTTCCGTAATATATCTCATTCTTGTGTTCCAGCTTTCACCCTGCTTTCAAGCCTCCATCTCTTTTTACCAGACCCTGAGACCGTGAGAAGGTAAGTGTATTTAAAGTATTTTACAATAAATGGGTCACTGGTTTCCCTTCCCCTCTTCTTTGTTCCACTAATATAAGTCGAGACCAAAGGGCAACATTTGTGTGGCTACTGTTTTCTGTTCTCTTATTGCTGACTTTACTTTGAAATGTTCAGTCAATAAGTTGTTCAGCTGTCTCCTAGAGTAATGCTTCACTTAGCAGTGTTATATGATTATTTTCTATATTGTATCACATTTTAAAATATCTGTGATTCTATAGTATGTACAGTACATCTTCAACTATTTCTACTGTGTTGAACTGATTTTATGTCTTTAACTACCTTCACTACTAATAATCCCTAACGTATTTAGTATTAAATTTGACAGACATGCATAAACTGCTTGATAGAAGAGCTAAACAGCTCTTCTGGTGTCTCTTTACTCCACCCTGGTTGTAATAAACTATTTTTAGGGGTTATTCCTCCCTACAAATGGCATAGTAATAACCCTCTGACAGGGAAAGGTATCCCAGGCAACCATAATATGTTATAGCGCTGCCCCTTAACAGTTAACACTTAACAGTTTTTATGAATTACTTTAATTTGCTGCTGTGCGTGCAGGTGACGGTGCTGCTAAGAAATGCCCTGTATCTTAGTAACAGGCTCTACTAGAACATGCTCTCTTTCCCATCACATAGCAAAAAAGCAGAGCAACGTCCATGCATATCTGATGCTGGTGATAACAGGAAATTAGAAAGTATTATTGAATGGTATTATAATGTGGGTGCGATAATATGTTAAATCTCCATGTGAATGGTGTGTGTTGGTGATGCGGCACACCATTTTCTATAGTCAGTACTAACTACTGCACAGCTGGTGTTGAATCTTCTGCCTGTCCAGAGGGAGCTTTTTCTTAAACTAGCTCTGGTGGATCCAGGCGTAGCTACTGCACTGTGGTAGACCCAGTTAACAGATGTTTGATTTGGACTTCAGCCCTTTGCAACAGTGGATCTTAACTTTCCTCAATCTTTTATTTTTCTTGGCCTGGAAATTAACGCATCTGGCAGCTAGTTATGAGGCAAATCAAGCCTGTTACAATGTACTTTTTAGTCCATGACAAACGTGAAACAAATAGACCATTGTCGTGTATGTACGTTTGCACATTAGAACTGTTTTTTTTTAAATAGTAAACTTATTTACCTGTTTTAATAGCACTGATTACTGTGGCTCTTGTAATTTTGACTGCAAGGACTGTTACAGGGGTAATTGTCACCCATTTATTCCATTTGGTAATCATACTGGCATCACGTTGTCATGCAGCAGTGCCTTATTCTGAAATCATCACTGGAGTATGTTGGGGTTTAGAGCCATAAATTAAAGTCGATAGGCTGCAGTTTATTATAATTAATTTGATTGTAAATAATGTGCAGCCTTGGTTCACATAGGTGTGTATGAAGATACTCTGCTATATGTGTTGGAAATTCATAGATAGGGAAACGCTTTCCTCTTCAGAAGCTGAAAAGCTGAAATATTCATAATGCATCTGTGATATCTAATACTATGAATTAACATCAATTTTACTCTGTGTCTACCAGTGCTACCTAATTACATTTACATTTAGGTGATGAAGCAGACAAGATTATCCAGAGAGCACAAATGTACAGTACATAGCTGTTTATACTGTCTGTGTGTTTTGCTTGAGTTTTGCATACTGCTCCTGTTGTTGTTGTTATTATTATAATTATTACTGCTTTTACTACTATTGTTTGTTGGGAAATCTTTCAGATTTCTGTTTCCTTTGTGGAATGGGTGCCTCCCATGTTTAGTTCTGAGATGATGGGGATGCTGTGCGGTTCTGGTCTAGTCTCCTATGGGAATATTAATCATCTTCCCTTCCGCTATGTCTGGGTAATTACTCATCCCTGGCGGATATGCTGGACTAATGCAACTCACATGTCTGTAAGTCTAGGGGGACTTTTTACCCTCTGGAATAGCCTCTTAGAGAGTAGCCTCAAAGCACCACTGTTCTGTTTGGTTGTTTCAACAGGTTATGTTGACACAACTTGCCATTTGTTCATTCCTAGATTGTATGAAAGTATTACGTTCAAGCAAATGTCTATCTCTAATATTAACTGATAAAGCCCTAGAACGTCCAAACCAAATGTACTTTCATTTAGTTAGACACATATGTGCCAATTTGCTGCATGTGAAAGACTGCTACAGTCTGGTAGCTCCCATCAAGAATGGAGGCACAACGCTAGCCTCCCCAGCTGTTACTATACAGGCACCAGTCAGTTGTCATAATATATTTTCAGTGTTGTTTTTTTGTCCATATTTCATAGATTTTGAAAGTTTTTTTCGACGTCTTTTTAGATGTTAAGATGGTGTATTTTTGGAGACTTAAATCTAATGGGAATGTCAGAAAAACATTATGTTACCATTGTGTAGAGACAACTTATGGGACTGTTTTTGGCACTAGCCAATTACAAATGTTGATATAGATAGACAGATGGATAGATAGAACATTCAAATACCATTGGGTTACATCACATCATGGTTCCAAGGGAGTATTCTTTAGGGGAAATGTATGTAGTTCTCTTTACATTTCTCTACTTGTCATGTCCTAGAGGACATTTTGGATCCCAAATGTCTCAGATCTTTATTAGTGGTCATAAAATGGAAGAGGTTTGGTAAGCATTACTGCACTTTTAACCCAAATAGTGTAAACATTTTTTAATCAATGACAAATATCTTTATTTGGTATGATCAATTAAGGGCTATTCACATTGTGATAGATTTGATTGACAAAAAGTTTGTGCGATTTTCATCAGCAATGCATTTTCTTATTAGCAGGTCTAGGTTCAGAAGTCAAATGATGCTTCCTGTACATGTTACTGACTTTCTCATTAAGTTGCAAAAGCAAGACAAACAGTTATTCAATATTAGTCGGTTAGCTTGTTTTTCTCAGAAACAGCTCTTTTTGACAGTTTGCAACAACTGATGAGAAACGTACCATGAGCTGCTTTGCAAAAACCCATGTTAGCTAGATTGTTACTAACTTAGTAACAGTACCTAGCAAACTAGATTTATTTACTGCACTGCTTATCAAGGAGGTATGTGGTGGATGTATATAACATACATATACAGTATCAGCATTGCATATTTTAATGCAGAGAGAGTAACAGAATTTGAGCACTGTACAGTGCACCTTAGTTTACAGTTTAGAGGTGGTTTGATGCTGTGATCATAGTCCTATCATTAGTCTCCATGGGACAGATGGCCAGTTGCCGAAGGCCTAAGCACTGTAAAAGAAAATGTTCAGGTGGCATGATATTTTTTAAATCATGATTCACCTGTACTGCTTGTCTGCCCCTAGCCTGCCTGAGGATGATTTTTGGAACTAGGGTGGGAGGGGTTAGCACTGATCTTTCCCACACGGTTCCTAGCCCTGGAGTCATGCAGGACTTCAATCAAGGGAGGATGCCAGCTAAAGGCCCTTCTTGCAGACCATGCTATTCGTTAGGGCAAAACCTAAATCAGCCAGTGATGTTGCCAAAAAACAGAAGTGGCCTATTGTTGCCTAAAACCAGAATATAATCAATGTCCTTTATTAGCATCACCCATTAAAAAATTAAACCATGTCAGTATGTGAAATATAGTTTGACTTACTTTCAATGCCAGAGTTTTAACCTAACACAGTTGTGTTTAGACACTCGTTTGGTGGGGCTCATTAGGTCTGCGCTGCAATTTTGCTGGCTTGCAATGTAATTAATGTGTATGTCCCATTAGATAAATATCCTTCAGCTTGAAGTTTCTTCACTCATAACCTTAATGACAGTCTGGGTAAATGTTGATGGAAATACTGCCTAAACCTGAGGTGCCCAACACAGCCCCCTGGCAAGATTTGGCCATAAGATTTTTCCTTTAGCCCGAAAGAAGGTTCCAGCAAAGTTAAATTGTTTGTCAAATGTATTTGCTTTATATTATCATGGTCTCAGTCAACAATTGATATCTAGAACAATGAAAGATAATTAAGAGATCACTGCCCCTTTTTCTTTCCTTTCCAAAAATGTTGAAGAGGAAGGTTTCACGTGAGGAACAGAAGCGTTCAATTTGCAGTGGTCTCTTAATTTTAACCCTTCTGTTGAACCCTGGTGCTTTTTTGTTAAGCACCAAACATCATGCCGCCGATATAACACTTATTTATTGCCAGGGAATTTAACATTCCTGGAACCCTAAGACCCATTTGTTAAACTTCAAACATAATCCACCGGTTATAACATTGGTCTGGGGTGTTTATCAGTCATTGTAAAACATCTTACATGGACACATCAATGCTATCAGAAATTACAAAGTCACCGGACATGCATACATCATTCCGGAAGTCCAGCCCTAACACATGTCATACAGGAAGTCCGTAAGTCACACCGGAAGTCCCTCCCCACAAACCGGATGTCATGAACACATGTCAAATAAATCTGGATTCCCTGCCCACCAGGGTCATAAATCACCCAAGTGACGGAATATACCCTACATTTACTACTCCTGTATAAAAGACACCTGAGAGCCAGAAGCAATCAATCAATCAGATTTCAAACCATGGCCAAGACCAAAAAACTGTCCAAGGATCTCATGGACAGTATTTTAGACCTTCACAAGGCTGGAATGTGCCACAAGACCATCGCCAAGCAGCTTGGCGAGAAGGTGACAACAGTTGCAAGATCTCACCTCGTGGAGTTGCAATGATCATGAGAACGGTGAGGAACCAGCCCAGAACTACATGGGAGGATCTTATCAGGCAGATGGGACCATAGTCACCAAGAATACAATGGGTAACCCTACACCATGAAGGACTGAAATCTTGCAGTGCCCGCAAGGTCCCCCTGCTCAAGAAAGCACATGTACAGGCCCATCTGAAGATTGCCAATGAACATCTGAATGATTCAGAGGTGAACTGGGTGAACATGTTGAAGTCAGGTGAGACAAAAATGTAACTCTGGCATAAACTCAACTCACCATGTTTGGAGGAGGAGGAATGCTGCCAATAACCGCTAGAACCCCATCCCCACATTATACTGGGATATAATGTGGAAACATACTTTGGGGGTGTTTGTCTGCTAAGAGGACAGGACAGTTTCACCGCCTCAAAGGGTTGATGGACTGGGCCATGTACTGTCAAACCTTGGATGAGTACTTCCTTCCCTCAGCCAGGGCATTGAAAATGGGTCATGGATGGGTATTCCAGCATGACAATGACCCATAACACACAGCCAAGGCAACAAAGGAGTGGCTCAAGAAGAAACTCATGAATGTCCTAGAGTGGCCTAGCCAAGTGGCCACCTAGTACTAAGTTATGTTTTGCAGAGGGGTCAAATAATCATTTCCCTCATTAAAATGCAAATACATTTATAACATTTTTGACGTGTGTTTTTCTGGATAATTTTGTTGTTATTCGGTTTCTCAATGTTCAAATAAACCTACCATTAAAGTTTCTGACTGATCCTTTCTTTGTCAATGGGCAAATGTACAAAGTTAGCAGTGGATCAAATGCTTTTTTCCCTCACTGAATACACACATTAGTTATGAACTTTGTGAACAAAAAACTTGGTCGATTATGTGCTACCACTACAAATAAATGAGAGCTTCTGGGATGCAGAATTACCATTTGGTGTCAAACACAATTTGTCATTAGGTGTCATGTTATGTGGTTACAATTTAATTACTGTTTAAAGTGTATTTCATTATTGTTTTTAATAAGCAATTGTTTAAAGACACTCTATATTAGCTACAGTTGATAATGTATATGTTTGGCCTGCAGACCAGCAGTCAGATTCTATTTTGGCATCCCAGATCAAAACTGTTAAACTAGAACAACCATCACTGTAATGAGAATTATACATCCACAAATCTGATATCATTAGTATAGTAAAACATTCATATTATATATCTTTGTGTATCATTAGCTTAAATGTATCTACAGTTCAGTGCATATTTATTAGCATACCTGAGGAGCAATATACATGCATCTATATACAGTGGGGCAAAAAAGTATTTAGTCAGCCACCAATTGTGCAAGTTCTCCCACTTAAAAAGATGAGAGTCCTGTAATTTTCATCATAGGCACACTTCAACTATGAGAGACAAAAAGAGAAAAGAAATCCAGAAAATCACATGGTAGGATTTTTTAATGAATTTATTGGTAAATGATGGTGGAAAATAAGTATTTGGTCAATAACAAAAGTTCATCTTAATACTTTGTTATATACCCTTTGTTGGCAATGAGGTCAAATGTTTTCTGTAAGTCTTCACAAGGTTTTCACACTCTGTTGCTGGTATTTTGGCCCATTCCTCCATGCAGATCTCCTCTAGAGCAGTGATGTTTTGGGGCTGTCGCTCGGCAACACAGACTTTCAACTCCCTCCAAAGATTTTCTATGGGGTCGAGATCTGGTTACTGGCTAGGCCACTCCAGGACCTTGAAATGCTTCTTACAAAGCCACTTCTTTGTTGCCCGGGCGGTGTGTTTGGGATCATTGTCATGCTGAAAGACCCAGCCACGTTTCATCTTCAATGCCCATGCTGATGGAAGGAGGTTTTCACTCAAAATCTCACGATACATGGCCCCATTCATTCTTTCTTTGGATGCAATGCTTTCTCCTCCAAACATGACGAGTTGAGTTTTTACCAAAAAGTTCTATTTTGGTTTCATCTGACCATATGACATTCTCCCAATCCTCTTCTGGATCATCCAAATGCTCTCTAGCAAACCTCAGACGGGCCTGGACATGTACTGGCTTAAGCAGGGGGACACGTCTGGCACTGCAGGATTTGAGTCCCTGGCGGCGTAGTGTGTTACTGATGGTAGCCTTTGTTACTTTGGTCCCAGCTCTCTGCA
>JACXGJ010005128.1:0-40807 GCA_016801105.1 Esox niger
TCGAAAAAAAATCTGTACCTCCCACTTTTTTAAAAATCTAGGAGGGAAAAGCAAATCATAACGCATCACTATTAACTAAGGACTGCAGACATTTAGTTCTATGCATTGCATTCATACAATCAAAGTCAATAGCATTCAGTCCCCCATCCTCATAGCATCGGATAGCACCCCCCTGTCTAATGTAGTGAGTTCTATTTTTCCAAATAAAATTGAAGTTGGTTTGGTTTATGTTTTTTACATGATTGGACTGAATAGGTAGGGATAGTGCAGGGTAGACTAATCTGGACAAACTCATTTTTTGTTAGTATCACCCCAACAAACAGAGAATTATCCCTCTGAAGCCAGCTATACATACACTCAATAAATGTTAAGGATGTATTCCGCAGAAATAAAACGTTTGTTTGATCAAAACGTTCGTCAACTGACTTTCGATTGGACACATTCCTGTAAGTCTCTTCCGGTTTCGTTCTACTTGATGAAATATTTCGCAATTAAAACATTTGTTTGCTCCAATAAATATATAAATAACAATTAAAAGTAGCTACATTCACAATAAACTATAAAATACCAACTCAAACAATTATTATACAAAAACATGTTCAGCACACGTGATAATTGTACGTAAGCGTTAAATAACAGTTTATTCACGAAGTTTAAAAAATATTTGTTAAGAAAATTTTATAGAAATTCATATAATAAACATTTTAATCTATTCAATATTGTTACTTTGCTAGCATTTTTTTGTTTGCAGTTGTGGCAAAGATAGTTTGATCTCAACGCCGCCGGAACATCTCGTGTGAGTTGCGGTAAGGGGTGGAACCTCTTTGCCTGAAAGCCAATAGTTAATCTCTATTCTCATGATGACAGCTGTAGAAAACCAATCGTTGCCTTTCTCTTTACAGCTACTCTCTCTTCCGGTAGTATAAAAATTGCCACGAGTTAGCGGAATCGGAGAGTATCCATCTTGAAAAGCAGCCCCCGGCTTCTAAATTTAAAACAGTAAGCGCATTTTTTGTTGTTTGTTTACGTCTCACATATTTCATTTTGTTATTGAGCGATGTATGGTTAACCTGCATTTACCGACCTAGCTTAATAATATGTTATTTGCCTTTACGATTGCTTGCAAACTCGGTTTCGGAAGTCAGGGAGTACATTAGTAGCAGGCCGCAAACATGAACAGTTACAGCATCTAGCTTAGCTACGAAAGCTAGTATAACTGCTACTTATATTACTTTGGCGATGTATTCTTTAGGATTTGTTTTTATTGCGTTTGTGTGAATGGGGTTTTGGGCGTATTACAAATAAACAAAATGTCGAGCTATGATGTTTCTTGGACTTGATTGTGTGATTACCGTTGCTAACTGTAGCCAGCTAGCTATCGTCGAGAAGCCGGTTAGTTTTATGGCCTACTTTTGAATGTGCAAGGTTGTCCACTGCACTGGAAATTCTTAACAACTTTGCCAGCAGCTTGTTAATAGTTATTTTATCCACACGATAGGCTATCAGAATGTCTGACGACGCTGAGCAACAATTAATGGAGACCTCCGAAAATGGAAACGAAGCCGAAGACTTGAATGGAGCAGGAGATTCCACAGAACAGCCCGAGGCGGATGAACCAGAACAGAGCTGTACGGGTGAAGGCGAGGATACGGCGGCAGGGGTGGAAGGGGACTCTCAAAACGGAGCGGCAGAGGGGGGTCAAATTAATGCAAGCAAAGGCGAAGATGACGCTGGGTAGGTTTCTGTTGTGTTTAGCCTGAAACATGTTTAGCGTAATAACGTTACGTTTGGCATTTGGTGAGTGTATATACTTTCTGGTAGTGTTGGACTGTCTGGTTTTGATTTGTTGTGACGCAATCGAATAATCGATACGTAAATGGATACGTTTGTTTGAATATTGGGATTAGGAGTTTTGTAAAATTAGAAATGTAGTGGCAACATAACTTTAAACCGCTCTGGCTTTAGCGACAGTTGAGTCAGCTAATGAATGTACAGGGTGTGTAAGATCGATCCCCCGTCGCTAGACGCCGATCCCGCGTCAGCAACTGTAATCACGGAAGTTGTCGAACTGGGAATGTTGAGTCCCCAGTGTTTTCTTATTGATCTGTACATGATTATGCCATGACAATGTGAAACTTGCCGAATGTTAAAATCAATAATGTTCCCATATCACTTCAAATGCATGTTAATGGCATTTGTGGTTGCTCAATGGTCTGTCAGTGAGATTTGTCTCAACCTGACCTTTGTTTCCCTGCAGTAAAATGTTTGTTGGTGGGCTTAGCTGGGACACTAGCAAAAAAGACCTGAAGGACTACTTTTCCAAATTTGGCGAGGTGACAGATTGTACCATCAAGATGGACTCGAACACAGGACGGTCACGTGGGTTTGGGTTCATTTTGTTCAAAGAAGCAGCAAGCGTAGACAAGGTTTGTTGGATAAGTGACATAATTTGATACTAAACATTTATATTGTGACAGGCTTAATGAATAATTTTTTCCCCCCTCAAACATTGAAGGTTCTCGAGCAGAAAGAGCACAGGCTAGATGGACGACAAATAGACCCAAAGAAGGCTATGGCGATGAAGAAAGAGCCAGCCAAGAAGATATTTGTTGGTGGTCTAAACCCAGAAGCCACGGAGGAGACCATCCGAGAATACTTCGGGACCTTTGGGGAGGTTGGTTGCTCTGTCATACAGTATCCCCGTTGACTGTGCTGTGACCTTTTCTATAGATCTTATGTGCCGTTAATTCTGGTGTTTCACTTTTCAGATCGAATCCATTGAACTTCCGGTGGACCCAAAGTTCAAAAAGAGGCGGGGCTTTATCTTCATCACTTTCAAGGAGGAGTCTACTGTCAAAAAATGCCTTGAAAAAAAGTTCCATAACGTGTGTGGAACCAAGGTAACCAACGGAAAAGAAGGCCTTGTATGTATTTTCCCCCTCATATTTTTGACTTGTTAGAGTTGTCGGAATGCGTGCTGATATGCATGGTCGCTTTACCTAGTTGGCCAAGTATCCAGTTCCTGTGAAATGTTTAGTGTAGCTCCTGTTAGCCTTGTCTATCGCTGCTTATTCATGACCGGCTCCTGCAGTCTGGTGTTGTAAAGTACAACTCTGCAGAAATGTTAGTCAGTGGTTTGCCACTCACTTGCCTTTGGTTCAGTGGAACCTTGGTACCTAATGCTTGGTCTTGGAATGTCACTAGCACGATGTGCCTTGCGTGTTGGTACTCCACATCATCACCTTTAGTTTGTGGCCCCTGTGTGACTGAATGTCTGTCGTTGCAGTGTGAGATCAAGATTGCCCAGCCCAAGGAGGTGTACCAGCAGCAGCAGTTCGGAGGTCGCGGTGGCAGCGGCTATGGGAGTGGCCGGGGGGGCAGGGGGCGTGGCGGTGAGTATTTTAACTTGCTGTGTGGAGTATTCGAGTGAGGCGGCACCCTCTTCTGAATCGTATTTGAAAATGAGATTGCAAGAGCCCCTGAAATGTTGTTGGTATGTTATTCGGGCAATGTTGGTATTTGAGGTATTGTTGCCAGAAATTGGGAGTGAAAACCTTGCTAAAGGAAAATAACCCCCACAATCCGAAATGCGCCTTTTGCTGACCTTGGTAAATAAACTATTTTTTTAAGTAACTTCACGTGACAACATGAGTTCAATAATTAGTGGCAATTGTTTTGCTGACTTTGGTTGTCTTAAACTGTCTACATCTCCCTGCTGTTTGGGATTCTGAATCCCAGGGATTTGGGTGGTCAGCGGGTGTCTGGGTGAGCTTAGGTAATATGTACGGTTTCTACCTGCAATGCAATGAGTTGGTTTCTGTTATTGTTACCGTTAAATAGGTTGTGTGTCTTCAGGGCTGTTAAGGGTGTGAAGCCTGATGTGAGAATCTTCTCCAGTGTGGTAGTTATGTGGTGTGTTCATCCTTAAGCATTGGACCTGAAACGCAGTGTCTGTTACTGTTATATTGGTGGTCTGTTCACAGCAGCACATGGCAGCCTTTCCCCTAGTCCCTCTCTGATGCCAACTGCTTTCGGGGAAACCCAGCAGTCGGCCTTGTTTCGTCACATGTTTGGTTGTTTTTGTCTTTCCTATGTGGAAGCGCCAACATTTCTGTAGGCCCGGCTTCTTAAATTCATGTCAGTGAGTAGATGAATGAGTTTTTCTGATCTGGGGATGTGCTCTAGTGGCTTTGACTGCTCCTTGGCAGGTCTGTTAGCAGGCCGGTTCTCTACCCTAATGTCCATTCAGTCCCACTGCCTGTGTCCTAGGAGTTAGTGGGGTCTAGTGGGTTCTAACTGCAGGTGGAAATTCAGTTGGGTTCCCCCGTGATTGTTCAGCTGACGGGGCCTCGCAGGACTGGAGGAATGGGATTGTACTTTCCCTCGCTGCAGGTTTTCTCCCCTTTGGCAAAACTGTTTTCAGTCTTTGACCTGGAACCGTATTTCCTTCCTTCAGGCCAAAATCAGTATGGAAACCAGGGTTATAGTAACTACTGGAGTCAGGGCTATGGAAATCAGGGCTATGGCTACGGTGGCCAGCAGGGCTACGGAAACTATGGCGCTTACGGCAGCTACGACTACTCCGCCGGCTACTACGGGGGAGGTTACGGCGGCGGCTACGACTACAGTGAGTATACCGGCCCTCTGGCAAGCGCCTTTCTCATTGTTTGACTTGTCTTTGCAAAGAAGCACTCAGTCCTCTCTC
Organism: Esox niger; assembly: GCA_016801105.1. Taxonomy (NCBI): domain Eukaryota; kingdom Metazoa; phylum Chordata; class Actinopteri; order Esociformes; family Esocidae; genus Esox; species Esox niger. The sequence continues at coordinate 4,706 of JACXGJ010005128.1, forward strand.
TCTATTCCTGCAGACCAGGGCAATACAAGCTATGGGAAAACTCCAAGACGTGGAGGCCACCAGGGTAGCTACAAGCCATACTGATCACATGTAGTGCAGGTATGCATTTTAGCGCTTTGTAACATTGTGATGCGATATAGCTGTTAGCTTTGTGGCGTTAATGCCAAAGAAAATAAAATTTAAACAAAAACAGTGCCAAGATGTACAGTCTGGCATCAGGGGAAGGCTATTGTGGATTAGTTCGAAAACAAGACTTCGTCAATTGGATTTAGCCAATCGTTCGGATGGGGATAGAACTTGCCTCCAAGCGCCCTAAACAATTGCCGGCACAAAATATGCATCAAATGCACCCATATAACTTACACTACTGGATCAATAAGGGTTGATGTTGCGGTGGACCATGTTCAAAACAGTGGGTTTTCTAGAGCGGGAGATGGGAGACTATCTGCTTAAAGCTATGCGGCAAACGTAACAATGTCTGCCGCTTCCCTTAATGCTATGCTATGACCAAGCTAACCCGCGGCATTGGCTTCCTAATCACCCCGTTTCTTGCATGCTTGTTTCCCTAGCTCTCCTGTTTGCTCTTTGATGCAGGGTGGTGGGTTTGTGTCCTAAGTGGTGTGCAACAATCCTTTTTCTCCTCTCTTGAAGGACTCAAGTAATAGAGATCTGAGACCACGGCGCAGCGCGACAGGAAGTACGCAGGACTTGGTTCTTTCCTTCGGGATGACACTCCTGCTCAATTTGTACAGACCATCTGAGAAACTGGGAAAGCAAATGTCACTTTTCCACGTTTTTTTATTTTATCTTTTTTTGTCCACATTTCCAGAGATGGAAGTGTTATTTTTACTGTACTTTTTGGTACCTTTTTTTGAATCTAATGTATTGTATGGTTGTATTTTACATGTCGACTGGATTTACATGAGAATCAGAAGCTGTCAGAGCTTTTGAAATAAAGCAATTTTGAGTAATTTTTTTTCTGGTGTTTCTAGATGACTTTCTTGACTCTGCAAGTGGCAACTTGACTTACAACAAGGATTTTGGATTGGGGTATTGTGTAAAAGGGATTTTCCTAAATCTGATTTTCATTTTAGTTTGTCTAGGGTCTATCCTCCTGTAGGCAACCAGTGTATTTTGGATTCATTTTAATTTTGACCTGTGTAAAGTGGCATTTGTAGAAAATCTAGTTGAAGCCTGAAGTATTGCAAGGGAGGGTTGCGGCCTCTGGAATTTCATTGCCCCCAGTGTATTTGGCAAATTAATAGAAATAAACACTTTGGTTTATAATTTGTGTCTCTCTGTTTAAAGCATAAGTAATGGATAATGTGTAATGTTAAATTCTTAAATGCTAATATTTTCAGATTCAAATTCTACATGTAAACTTCAAAAAACCTGGTGCCAAGTAGGCTTGTACAAAAGTGAGTGTGTGTGTGTATGGTCTTGCGTGTGGTCTTGCACTTGAGGTTATGGTTGCCTTGATACTGACTGATCTCTTGCCCATTGCCTGGTGATTCTTAAACTCTAGTTCCCTGATCAGTTAAGTGTTCAAAATAATCTTCTGTTGATTTAAAAACATACATTTTCCCTAAGAATGGAGTGTTTTCCGATGTGTTTTATTAATGGCCTAATTTGCTCTCCAGTGGGAGGGGGCATTGTTCTGCACTTAAGTTTGTCTGGGGTAGGTTTTATTGAGAATTTGAATGCCGTTAGATTTTTTTCTAAATGTCTCACCTATGGTTCAGAGTTATTTTTGTGAAGGTCCATGGTTTTCCTCCCAAGTATACTGTTAATCGATTACACAGTGGAATTGAACACATGTAATGGTCTCATGCTTTGATTAGTTAAGGTTTTGATAGTTAAATGTTTACCAGTGAGAACTGGCATCAGAACCATGGTGTTTGTCAGGATTATAGCAAAGGGGCTGACACCTGGCTACTCTGACCATTAGCACTGGCTGATTGAGACTGGATGGTCTGTGCGTTAACCTCCTTTTGAAATTCTTGTGTAGCTTGAATTAGAAGAACAAGTGGATGTGCTTCATCTAGTGAATCGCAACCCAGCTCGAATAGACAAGACTGAAGAAATCAAGCCCATACCCATTAAGTGGTGGGATAGAGATGATCCTCCAACTATCCAGCGTGCTTCCTTTGGATCGTCACACTTTAAGTAGCTCCTGGGTGTTGAAATGCAATTCATTATGAAATACTTAAGAAAATGCACTAATCTAATGCTGTATAAGTATTCCAGATGGAAGTGACATAGTATAACCAATGGAATGGAGAGACTGGATTTTTTTTGGGCTATGATGTGAAATTTATTAGAAATCCAATGTACAGCAAAAAGTATTTGTGCCGTTGTACTTTTTCAAAATATTTCCCCATTTAATCAAAATACTTACTGGGCATCTCTACTGACAGACAGGCCAACACTTCAGCTGCAAGCCGCTCCAGCACTGCAGTGTTTGACGAGTGCCGTGAACCAACTAATGATTTCAGCTCTGCCATATGTTTTCTACTGGATAAGATCTGCACTCACTACTGGCTACTTTAAACCAATCCAGTGTTTTATCTTTAGCCATTCATGGGTGCTTTATAACGTGGTTTGCGTGGCCCTGCTGGAAGGCGCAAAATCTTTGAAACAGAAACAAGTTTCTGGACACTAATTCTAAATTGGATATTTATTGCTTCTGTGATTCCTTCTCTAAGCTCATTGTGGAAGGTCAGAGGGTAGAGATTTATGCCTTTTTCAGTAGAGAGAGGATGCTTGTCTTATCACACAGAATCTTTACAAGCAAGATGTTTTCGGTTGCTTGCATGGGATTGCATCTTAATTGTTCCCTGAAACACATGGGTCGGACTAACCTGCAGGGGAATCTGAGCTAAGAACTTAAACCAGATTATAAGGCATTCATTTTGGTCAATTTTCAAGTGCTTGAGTAGTGTGCTCGCTACTGTACTTTTTATCATCCTATGTTATTTTCAAGGCCTTCTGAGTGAGAGTTCTATTATTGACAGTGGATATCCAGAAAAAAAAGGTAACAGAGTAATTATTTTAAGAGAACAAAATCCTATTTTGAGGGAACTAAATATTAATTTGATGCCTCTAAATACTGCAAAACTGACAGAAGGGATACATCTTACACCAAACTGATTTCACATCCTCTGATCTTACATTAAAAATATTAACTAAATCTAACCTTTAAGTTAAGTAAAACAATTGAAATATAAAATAAATCAATTATCATAAAACATATTTTGTCAAATATTTGTGCCACAGTTATTGACAACCCTTAAACAAAAAGTTTTAATCTTGATTGAATTAAAATAATTTATGTAGTAAATATATTATGGTTTGAATGGGCAAATCATTTCCAAGAGGACAGCTGGAGAATTGCAGAAGTTTGTTGGGTCTTGTGGTCAGAAAATCTCCGCAACAATGATCAGATGCCATCTCCATAACCACAAGCTGTTTGGGGTGTTGCCATTAAAAAGCCTTTGCTGTCATCAAACAACAAACCCCGGCAGTTTGCCAATTGTTACTGGAACTTTCAATGGAACCAGGTTCTATTGTCAAGTGAGAATAAAAAAGAGCGTTCTGGAAACAAACACATTTTGGCATGGACAGGAAGATAGCCTTGCATAGAAGTACTTCATTCCAACTGAAGTATGGTGGTGGGTTTTTGATGTTGTAGTGCTGCCTTTTCTTCCAAAGTCACTAAACAACTCAAGATACCAGGTACCAGCAGATATAAGCCTCTGCCAGGAAGCTTAAACTATGCCATGGTAGTAGTACTAAGCCATATGTTTTGGTATGAGATCAGCACACCAGTTAAGTGTTGTTTATAGGCACAGCACATTACACAAAAAACATTGCTTTTATAAACCGGTTACCAACTTTTATATTACTGATTCATTTGAATTCAGTGTAATCTTTGGGTGATTCCTCCTGATGTCTCCAGCTGGAGCCCTGGTCCAGTGTGTTTTCCTACCGAAACATCGCCATCTAGTGGTACATAATGTGATTACACACCGTTCCGATATAAAATGAAACGTCATTCACCAAGACTTTAAGTACACATCAAATGTTTAACTTTTTTTTTTTACTACAAACTACACGTTCATTGCCAGGGTAGCTGCCTCTCAGACTGTGAGGTGAAGTAGAGAGACATCCACCTCAGACCCAGTTTGTATCACTACGGTCCAGCTGTCATAACAAAAAGCATATGGGTGGGAGAGGGAGGCATGGGACTGGACAGAGAAATGTCATGCGGGCTTTTCCCTAAAAGATAGTTAGATTGTTTCTCGACCTAAAAGAAGTAATCCTAGCTTATTTATAAAAATAAACATGTTCAAACACCATGATTACATTGACATATTTTAGTTGACGGTGGCTAAAGTTAGCTGAAGTCTGTAATGCAGTTAGCCCATAGACAACTTTCAGGGTCTAAACTTGGGGGGAAGAATTAACTTCAGATTGGATTTAACAGGGAGGATTGAAGCACATTACAAGGTGTAATCTCCATGGACCTCAATTAAAAGTTGTGTGAAATAAAAACAATGATGCAGTTAGACATAAAGAAAATGAATTATACATCATTTCATACATGGTTTTTAATATATTTTTAATAAAAGTCACTCTATTTAAAAATGGAAGAGCAGTCTGTGTACTATAGGACACAACAAATGTTCTTCTGATCAGTGTTGTGCTCCTGGCCTGTTGCATTTCTCTCTCGCATTGAGTCTTCTGAGATGGCACAGCAGGTCAAGCAAATCACAGCTTAAAATCCTCATCTTCCAACAGACAATCTTCTCTAGGGGTCCCAGATCCACCTCAGTGATGTGTGGGGCGTGGCTTGGGGACGGTCTGTACTGAAACACAGACTCCTGAAACACACAGAGATAAAATATAACATAGAGGGCAGGGAAACACATCATACATGTGAGCAGCCAGGGTTCAGAAATGTTCCTTGGCTCTGTTTGTGCACCCGTCCCTATGTAGACTGCTAATGCGCTGTGCACTGCTCTCTTCACAGAAGCGCTCTAACCAGAATAGAGAGAGGAATGGGAGGCACCGTTGTACAGTTGAGCAAAAGGACAAATACATTAGTGTCTAGTTTCAGAAACAGACACCTCAGCTGGCCGCTTCATGACATGGTACGCGCAAAACACCAGTCTCACTGTCAACAGTGAAGAGGCGACTCTTTATCAAGCCAATCCAACTTGTGGAAGGTCCTTCAGGAAGCATGAGGTGAAATCTCTTCAGATTACCTCAACAAACTGACAACAAGGATTCCAAAGGTCTGACAGGCTGAAATTGCTGCAAATGGAGGATTCTTTGGATACTTTGGAAAGCAAAGTTTAAAGGACACAAATGGTTATTTCAATTAAAAATCATTATTTCTAAACCGGTCAATGACTATATTTCCTATATTTCTGCTATATGTCCCATTCAAACTAATTTCATGCATGTTTTCATGGAAAAGAAGGAAATTTCTAAGTGACCCCAAACCTTTGAACGTTAGTGTATATAATCAAGATTATAGCTGTTAATGAGACAAATGGTATCTGATATACTGATATACTAAAAAATACACTTTAAAATATAATGCCGTGTTTCACTGATTTGTGAAACACAGGAGTAAAACCTTGTATAATCTGGTTAGCTGCCGGAGATTTAGTTTCCAAATGTCATTATCTGTTCAGTTGGTTGGAACTCTCGCACTGTGGTCCAGCACTGTTTCAAGCTGGAGGGTGGCCATTTAATGCTTTCAGATTTTAATCGAAAGTTCTAGAAAACATATGTGGATATGACCCCTGCATGTTTTGTTATTTAAAATATATTCAACAGTATTTGAAATGGTAGAATTACTATTTATTGTAAGTTTTCTTACACTAATTGAGCAACTTCGTGTAAATTTTTGGCTGGTGAAAACGTTATATTCTGTAATTTTCCAAAGCCATAGCAGTCTGGTACAATGTTCATCTTAACATGGTAGCAATAACGGAACACTCAAATTAGGTTGGCCACGAAGAAACAACAACAATATTAAGGCAGAAACCACTTTTACGAATAAACAGTGTCATTTTGATACACAGTAACAGTCAGTGGAGTCAATGTACAATGGAGGCATTTTGTTCATGTGTGCTGGTGAGCAACTGAGCCTAAACAGAGTAGAATACAGTGCCTAGAAGAGGCAGTGGAGTAGAAAAACCTGACATATCACTGTGCATGGAATGGGTCGCTTCATATAGGTGACGGGTTTGAATCAATTCCATGTCTTCCATTCCGACCATAACTACGCCATAATTCTAAGCCTCTCCTCTCCAATAAAGGCATGAGTGTGAAAGACAGCGATGGAGAGAGAGAGAGCTGTATCTGAGAGGAAATCTGTGGGGTCGGCTCTCGTGGTGAAGACAAGAAAGCCTCTGTTAGCCCGAGAGGAGTGGTCACTATCATGTGGCCTGATTCTGTCCAGACCAGTGCCAACTAACACAAACAGAAAGCTCTTAGTGTCTGGCAGCCTCACACAGGCACGTGGGCAGCTACACTCACCTGCCAAGAGGTCCATGCATAGAGACGACGTCAATCATGCCTGACCCTAAACATCACATTGACCCTGAAACTAGCCCTACTTTCAAACACTTATCGCTAACCTCAAATTGGACATTTCCCGCTGAATTGACCTCTGATGATACCTGTGGGGATTTTCTGAACAATAAAGTTAGAATGCGTAACTGTCCAGAAAGAAACCGAATAGAATATGGCAGTGATTCTGAGACCTCCAACCACTGCACTTATCTGCCCTGTACTTGGAGAATCAGGTGAGCTAAATCTGCAGTGAAATCTCTAGGGGCCCCTGAAAAAAGAGAACCCCCGTAATAGACTGAATATAACAATCAAAACAGAATCAAGTCTTGCATGCCTGCAAGATGACAAAACACATTAAGCAGAAGGCCCATCAATCACGTGCCCATCAGTCTACTGATTGAGTCCTGTGCCCACATCAAGCCATATGTCCATCACACCCTGGTGGTACCGACCTGTAGCGAGGAGCTCCGCCTCCTTCCGGTCCTTGCTGATGTAAAGTGCGGTCATGAGGAAGAAGAGCCCACCCAAGACCCCTACGAAGGGACACAGCAGGAAACTGTACTCCAGGCTCCGGAATTTCCACTCGTGGGTGTCAGGCTGGTACTGGCTCAGAGAGTCTGAAATCTACAGTGGGGGGCAAAGAGAACAGGCGGTGGTCGATGGGATTAGGGTCAGTTCCATTTCACCTGAGTCAATTCAACGGGAACTAAATGGGAGACGTATGGTATTGAAATTGGAGGTCTGTGACACACTTTCAAAAATTATTTCCAGATTTTCCAGAAATCCTGGTTGGCAAATTTTGAACTTCCTGATTATTATCTCTTGTTTTTGGGCTTCCTTTAACCAAGAGTTCGGGAAAGCAGGATAACTTTTATTTTAAAGTTGACCAAAGTTTCCGAACGAATGCACACATCATTCTGTTGCTCGGAGAGTCTTTAGATTGAACTTTAAGAAGGCTGTGTAATCTATTTGAAATGACTTACTGCGCCTATCAGGTAAGGGCTCCCAGCATCTCCAAGGAGATGACAGACCATTATCTGTAGGGCTTCAGCTGTAGCTCTTCGGGTTGGCACAACCACGTACTGGAAAGAAATACATCCAGATGAACTCAGTGATTTACAAGTTAACTGCAATAGACAACTGGAAAACAGATTTTGTCAGCATCAACAAACAACAAACAAGAGCATTTTAATTTGGCAAAGACTTGGAAAGGCGTGTTACCAACTAATTTTTGTCACACATGAGCCCACACGTCTAATACGCCGAAACTGACTGGCTACTGTGCTTCAACACCTTGTGATCTCTTGAATTGTAATGAATCAAACTTACCAGAAGGATGTCTGCTAGAATGGACCAGTTCAGTGATAAGAGAATCTCTCCAATGCCAATGAACACCTGGGCAGAACAAGACGTTTCAGGCATTGAGAAGCAAAATACGGTTCATGCATGTATTACGTTTCAACCCCAACTGAGAGCAGAGGTACTTCTATTGTGAAATCTCATGAACCAGCACCTGTGATTCCACGGTGGCACAGCCAAGACCTCAAAGAGCAAGTAAAAATACAATTGAAACGAAGTCGTACGTAAGTGGCAGGAATGCTTGTAGACGCCAGTATGATGGCAGCAAAGAAGCAGGGGGCGGAGCTGAGCATGCCCACAGCACAGATGAGGGGGTCAGCATTGGGCACCCTGTCCCTCAGCCACCTGGAGAGGGTGCTGCCCAACGAAACACCCAGAATGCCCGTCACCACTGTCACTGCACCGAAGACATAACTGGATGGAAAGACAGTGGAAATCTCATTCAAACCGATATAATTACAAGGCATTTAAGCAAAGATAGAATGAAATTGTCAGAGGCCAATGCCTGAATCATAAGAATGAAAATCAATGTGATTGGTCGTTAGCTAATTAGTTAATTCCTTAAGCGAATCACATCCTCTCAGTGTTCATTAATTGCTACCTGTTAAATGTGTTGCAGGGCTCAATGGTGCAAGGTGGTTCGACGCCTTGGTTGATCTGAGCTCGGATCAGGAAGGTGGGCGTCCAGAAGGCCAATGCTCCGGTCAGAAAGGCCATGGCCGTCACTCCCATGGACGACCACACAAAGCTCTTACTGGAGACACAGGCATAGAGGCATGATACACAAACGGTCAGTGGGTTAACTTTACTGAATGTGGCGCAACTTTGACATTGTGTTGTTTGTTTAAAAGAAAATCATAGAATCCGAAACATTTTTTCCCTTCTGTAATCATGATGCGTGGAGAAAGATGCAGAGAGGATCATAAAAAAACGATTAAAAAAAATCAGGAAACAACTGTGGTATCTACTCCATACAGTATTTGCATTTACAAGAGAAGATACTAGCTGAAGATGCCGTGTTCCGTCACGGGGAAACATGTTTTTTATAATCATGGAGATGCAGCCTGTTTTGTCATGTTCTCCTACTTCTTCAGAAGGTATTTGATGTCCTCCAGGTACGAGGTATGCTGCATTTGATTGGCTCCAGGGGCCTCGGAGGCGCCACGTGAGGGGTTGGGGCAGAACACAGCCAACAGAAGCAGACCGAAGGAACCAAGGATGGGATTGAGCTGAGTCCAACAGCAAGACAGACAGAGAGACAGACAGGGGTTAATGTCACAGTTTGCAGTTTGAGCTGAGACTGACAGAAAGACAGACTGGGGATTACGTGTCACATTCAGCAGATTGAGTTGAGACAGACAGAAAGACAGACTGGGGATTACGTGTCACATTCAGCAGATTGAGTTGAGACAGACAGAAAGACAGACTGGGGATTACGTGTCACATTTAGCAGATTGAGTTGAGACAGACAGAAAGACAGACTGGGGATTATGTGTCACATTCAGCAGATTGAGTTGAGACAGACAGAAAGACAGACTGGGGATTATGTGTCACAGATTATGTGTTTGCAGGTCGGTGTGTGATAGCGTGGTTCTGGGTTCTTGTTACTCACCCTTAAGGCCCATCGCCAGTCTCCTGTGGCGCTGGCAACATAGGATCCAATGATATATCCCAGACCACTGTAAAAACCCAACAGCACAGGGGGGTCATTGATACTGCAATGTGAGCAAGCTTAGTGACCAAATGGGACGCTAGTAGACAGCTGAAAAGACACATTTAAGACTTGATTTATGCAGGAGTTTTGTTTCAAATATATTTTTGAATTGAGAAACAATAACTAGCTTATACATACAGCCACAGGCAGCTGAAGTAATTTGCTTTTTCATATTAACTTTTTCTACCTAATTACTATACATATCTTATTTGGACTGCGTGGAGACATTACGCAGTGTTGACAGTGTTCTGGAGGATAACAGTGTTTACTGATGTAATCAGAGATGTTCATTACTTAATTGTTGCAGTGAATACATAGTTATGATCTGAGAGCCAGACCACAGCTTTTTTTGGGCAGAAATTGTGAAATCTAGGCATTGATTTAGAAAACATGACTAATCATGCAAAAAACGATCTTTGATTTAAGGATAGTGATTAAATTAAGCCATTTTAAATTCAAATAGTTTTTTGGCTCCTTTTTAAAACATGATGATAACAGAAATCACCCAAATGGCCCTGATCAAGTTTATATACCCTTTAATATTTGGGCTTGTTACAGACACACCAGGTGACACAGGTTAAAATGGCAATTTAGGTGAATTTCCCACACCTGTGGCTTTTTAAATTGCAATTGGTGTCTGTGTATAAATAGTCAATGAGTTTGTTAGCGCTCACACTGGAGCAGGCTACATACTGAGCAGTGGGGCGCAGAATAGACCTGCCAATAGACCTGCCAATAGACCTGCCAATAGACCTGCCAATAGACCTGCCAATAGACCTGCCAATAGACCTGCCAATAGACCTGCCAATAGACCTGCCAATAGACCTGCCAATAGACCTGCCAATAGACCCGCGTAACAACGTAATGGAACTTTCTAAAGATGGGAAAGGATATAAAAAGATCTCCAAAGCCTTGCAAATGCCAATCAGTACTGTTCAATCACTTATTAAGAAGGGAAGCCACTTTGTAGGTAAAATGTATATATTCAATATGTTTTACCTGTGTTTAATTATATGAGCTCTGTTAGAAGATGACTGGTGTTATTGCATGTAAATTATGGCACGATAAAAAGAGGATCTGTATATTGTGAAAAAACTGAACGAAGACAAAGCTCAGACAAGGATCACAAGCAATTCATTAGTACACCCACAAAGAAGACACTGTAGTGGTGGAGTGCAGGTTGAATTGGATGCAACATTGTTATTAAAACACTCTGGGGATTCTGACCTTCCTACAGGAATGAAGATGTAGAAGGCGGAGATCATGACGGTCCTCTTGGTTCCAGAGAACAGGTCTCCTATAATGGTAGGAGCAATGGTGGAGTAACTGGCCTCACCTGTCCCCACCAGGGCCCTGAAGAGCACCAGCAGCCAGAAATACTGAAAACACAACCATACTGAGGATATACACCCAGCGCCATGTGGTTCTGCACCCAGGATTCCTACAGTGTTTTGAGGGATGCAGGATACAGGCTCAAAGTCTTTTTCTGCCAATTCAGATTGAGTCCCCGTCCAGTATTTGTGCCGGACCATGTAGGCATAGTGGCTAGATTTTCATGCGTGTGACCAGTGTTTCGACTGGTTGAACCAGACTCGCCTGGGCCCTTGTTTATTGTTTTGTCAAACTGTTTGCAGTTAGTGACAGGAGTATGATGTATTCAAGCCTGTCTCAATGTTTCACTTACCGACTTTGTTACAAAAGAGCTGGTCAGGGTCGTTGCCACCCACACAGTCAGCCCTCCAATCATGATTAACTTCCTGTTGTAACGGTCACCAAGGTAACCAAAGATTGGAGCCAAAACAATGAAGCTGCAGATGAAAACTGTGGACACATTAACAAATCACGTGTGAGTCGATTTTTTTCAGTGTGCAACATCATGCGAGAGGAGGATTTATTTTGTTGGATTGAGATTATTGGGAGCGAGTGGCAATAAACTATTATCGTCACACTGGCATTCAAAACAAAATGTCTGCCATCAGTGGCACTGTATCCTAACCAATAACCATAGCTGCAAAACAAGAACATTGTCAAGGTCAATGCTACAATACATCTCAGTGAAAAATGCATTGTTGATACTTTTTACAAATGCTGCTTTACTATGCTGCAGATATAAACAACAAAATGGGCTCAGAGATGGTCTGAAAGGCCTTTGGCCTAATTAGAGGTTCTCCAGCAGGAGAAACCCTATTGATATTCAGCCTGTGTTGGTTAAGTCTCCCTCTTGTTACTGAATCTCAATCTCCATGATGGCCACATTACGATGGCCAGCCTAAGTCATAATTAAATGATATTTATCTCAAAACTATTCTTGGTCCACAGATTGAAGAGGAGCAGAAATAGTCTATGTGTTTCCTGTTAAATCACGACTAGTAGACTAACAAACAAATACATAAAACAATGCAAAGTCAGTATCTCAGATGGTTATGTGGGGCACATGGTAAAATATACTTTTGAACTTTACCAGGAAGAGAAGTTATCTCTAATCTAGCCACTTCCTGTCTTTCAGTAAGTCAATTATCTCTTCACACATTATAATCACATTATGATTAACTTGGGGGTGTTAACAAGCACGTATATACTGACTGCCACACGATTAATTATGTGAATGTTGAGTCATCATTTTATACCAGTCTGTAGTAGTCCAGACAAGCTGTCAGTCATTTCAAAGAAGTTCTGGATAGTCAGAAGGACTCCTGTGAGAAAAAAAAGTTTTTTTCTTTAGTTAATGAAATAGGATCCGTCCATACTTCATCAGCGTTAGAAATTTTGGCATGTGTAAATAACATAAACATGCTAACATTTGCAGCTGGAGCTTTCCTCTTGTGCATGTTGGCTCTGGTCCATGTTTATGTTATTTTCACATGTCAACAATTTCAACAGAAGTGCAGAAAGTATGGAAAGAAACTCACCAGCGATTGTGTACCGGTCCATGTAATTGATTAAGTTTATGTAACAGAGAATGGCGACAGTCACATAGGCGCGTTCTGAAGAGATTACTGTTGTTGCCTCCTCTGGCTCAGATACAGGGATGCTGTCAGATACGGAGCCATAGTGCGCGGAAGCCGAACTCATGTGAGTCTTCTCCCCCTCTTGCCGAGACATAACTGGCCCGTTCGTCTCCATTTCTACCAGCCCGGAGCCCTTAATTCACAGATCTGAGAGGAGAGGAAACCTGTTAAATGGATGAGTTAAAGCCACGATTGGACACATGGGACAAAATGTGATGTGTCCCAAATTTGGAGATTGTCAGCAACTACTAAGAATTGCAGATTGCACCTGTAAAGTTGTCTCTTTCAGATTGACACGCTCCTTAACAGAGAACCAGCGTGGGGGCTTTTGAGAGAGATGCCTTTACCACAGGTTCCAATGATAAGAATCAAGATTGTATATATGACGTTTGCAGATTTCAGTTCTCAAATGCGTGCCGATGAGGTTTAAATGGCTGTCATCCTTTTGTTACTTGACTTGAAATACGGTACAGTGGAATTGTTAACAGCAGTTTTCTTCCTCTGGTTCTGATTTTAGGTCAACCACATTGTTGCTTAATACATTGTAGTTTTAGTCCGGTCCACTACTGTCTAAAATCCGCTGTTACGTTCCCTGAATTTAAATATAAACCTGAACAAATTTTGATTTGTCCTTATCAAAGGAACAAAATAGAGTGTCAGACAATAAAGCCTTGAACCAGCCTTTCAGGTGTGGTTCATCTTCCACACATTTGATTCAGAACGACTCTTCGGGGACAATCTGCTGCACCTGGTTTTTCTCCCTCTGCGTTCAGGAGACCGCAGTCCCCAAAGATGACGTACCCTCAAGGAACCAGATGCTGTAAGCCAGTCGGCGGGATCACGGCCAAGCATGGAATCACTCTCTGATGGCACGCTAATACAGGTGGCCTATACAACTTCAACACGGGGAAGGAACTGAGACACTCAGCCCGCTCCTGCCCAAACGAGCAGATGCCTCCCCCCAGTGGGCTTTTGGTGGGATGAGTTCTTTCATCTAGACTCCATGTCATCAATGCCCACCACTCATGTGCATGGAACCCATTGCTTAAGACAACCCACATATCCTCACTGATCCTCATAACCAAGGCCTTTCCCTGCAGTGATCCATGTCAGCTCAAAATGAACCCCCACCAAGATGCAGCCTCCCATTGGTAGACCGTGGCGTCTCTCAGTAGATCTGTGGCCAATATCACATGACCAGGAAAATACCTCCCCCACAAGGACCCGATTGATATCAATGCAGAGCAGGCTGCATCCAACATCCAAGCACATTGCTTGCCGGCCGGTCTGTTGACACATTTCAATAGATTTTGGATGTCAGTTGACACCAGAACACAGCGGCTTGCCAGCCCAGAGAGATCACCTGAAGACCACGAAGACCACTGACGGTCCAGGTGACTGACTCGCAATACGCTCTCTACAAACAACCACAGCCCACAACCGCAGGAAAGAGTCAGCCATGAGCACCGCGTGTGATCAACCTCTGCCCACGGGGGCTCCCCGTCATACGAGCAGGTGTGCCCTTCACAGGGTCTGTGCCCTCAGGCCCTCAGGTGAGATGTGCATCGCTTTGTGAAGGTGATGGGAATTGAGTTGAGTCAGTTCTATAATGGACTCAGGTCTGAGTGCGCAAGGTGTCCACTGCTAAGCGCATCTGGAGTTGGCTGGAGAGGTTGACAAAAAGTGGTCTAGATTGTTCTGAATTCATCTCAGACAAGTGGGGATGCTGTGTTATTAACCTGATATTGTTTTCCCTTTCTAGTCTTTGCTGTGTAAGAACACGGGGGTGGATGGTCTACAGGAGTCTTCCATCTGTCCATTCATGATGTCATACGGTGGTGAGGCCACTTCTAGCGAATGATTGGATGTCTGATTTAGACACAGCGAATCAGAGAGCTGAATGAGAAGACTTCATTCATGCTCCTTCTCTCATTTGGCCTTGATCAGGCCATGACTAAAGTTTTTTTGTTTCTGGGAGTTAATCTGTTTTTGGCTTTCAAACCCTTTAGGGTCATACCCACTGCTGGCCCACTTAAAAGGACCCTTAATGTCACTGAATACTTGTCTATTTTAGTCAAAGCCCAAATTAGTTTATCTCATTTGAAGAGACAATCACTCTGGTGATACAGCTGTTGAATGAAGGAGAGTCATTTGGGTACAGTATGTCTCAATGTAAAAGTATATGGCTGATTCACTATAGTTGTTCCAGATTCACCATTAGCTTCCTGGCCAAGCAACAATTGTTATCTCATTATGTCATTCAGGACACAAGGTTTGTTGTAAAACTGGCCGTTAAGTTGTAACAATGGTGGCCAGATATCTTTATGTTGTACATGTTAGCTTAACAAAAATGTTTTGTCTGGAAGCCTCTGTAAGCGCTAAACAGTTTGAATTAGCTTACACTATGCTACATTTTCTGAGACGTATCAAAGACTTGAGATGCTAGATTATATTCACAGTTTGAATTAGCTTACACTATGCTACATTTTCTGAGACGTATCAAAGACTTGAGATGCTAGATTATATTCACAGATTGAATTAGCTTACACTATGCTACATTTTCTGAGATGTATCAAAGACTTGAGATGCTAGATTATATTATTGTGTGAACTAGCAGATATCAAAGCTGGAAATGCCACCGTCAGAGTTAGCATGCTCTAAATATTTTATGGAGCCCCTCCCGCCTGAAGTTTTGCAAGTGTAAAGAACATGTAGTGCTCACGTATATTGCTTGATTTTCCCACAATTAATGGTCACATCCTGCCTGGCACGTCTCGAACAAGCCAGTGTAAATTCAAGCACATTTAACATTCCAGTCCTGAGTAGGAGAATTGATTGATTGGGTAATCAGGCTATTGATTAAGTGTGGTCTTTGTTACAGCCCACTGTGAGATGCACTGAGACACTGACTCAATCAAAACTGTGATTCCAGAGACCCTCGCAACTGATTATAAGTTAATCTGGAACTAGCTGTCTTCTAAGCTTTCAAATAGGTTACAGGCAAATGAAAGACATTGACCTAATCATTACATTACTTATAGGGTTTTGGCGTGTGTGGCGCTTGCGACGCCAGGTCAATGGGTGTGGTTGTTTTTGGGGGGTCAGTATGAAAGATTATAAAAATGCATGAAAACATTAATTTAAGTTTCTCAGATAAGAGTGTCTGCTGAAAAACTTAAACGGAAAAGTAGAGTCCTCTGATATCAAACTGTCTATTATGAACACATATCTGTCATTTCTGTTTTTACGCTGATGCCTGTTGTTACCGTAACCAGCTAAAATAGAGTCATTCGGTGCAATTGCCTCATTGTAACAACTGTCAGTGCAATTTTTTCCCAGAGCAACGGAACACAATAGCATTGTTCAGGACACGCGCAAACCAACAACTTGCTGTTGTTGTTTTTTTACTTGATACAGCCTTTACATATGTTGTATTGTGTATTTATGTGCACATGAAAATTCAACAAACTCTGTTGGTGAGCTCAGCATAACGACAATATCCACAGAAGGTCACTACAAACCATTTTTACAAACTGGCTTAAAGAGATCAGATATTAAAAAAAGATATAAGATATAAGAAAGAAAGATATCTTACATGTAGGTTCATGAAGTCTTCAAATATCTCCACAGGTCACTCCATTATGATGTTTTCAGTGTCATAGGGAGTCCCAATGTAAGTCCCCAAGACTAAAGACTGAAACAGAGACAGCATGAAGGAGACTGCTTAGGCTCTTACTTTTATATGCTGCTGGTATTGCGTTAACAGTGAGCAGAAGGGAACAGCCCCCTCTGTGATGGTCTATATGCTCTCACAAAGCTCCTGACTGTGACACACTGTTAAAAACAAGCCAATGGCTGTTCAAAACCCAAAACACAATTTCAACTTACTAAACTCTATTTACAACATGCAAAGTATCTTGTCATACAGCTTGTATGTAATGCTTTGGGCTACCTTGTGAACTTGTGAACGTCTGCCCCTGCTCAATCGAGAGCATTCTGACAAATTGCGCCACAGTGTGGTTAAGCAGCTGCTCCACAGCCGACCGGAAGGCCTTGCAACGGGTGTTGAAAACCGCCCAGCGCTTCACTAGTGGCCAACTTCCTGCCATCGCAGACCTCCAGCGGAAGCGGTGTCTGCACAGTGCACACAGGATCATCAGGTACCCTTCACAACCGTGCCACATCAGGCAGGCGGTACAGGTCACTTTTGTTCCGCTCAGGAACAGTTTCGTCCCCTCTGCTGTAACCCTGCTGAACTATGTGACCCAGAGAACTCTGTGACTCATCCCTTACCACAAACGCGCCACCTCTCAGGAACGTTGTTGCACTCCCTTGGACCACTCAGACCCTCCCTTGCTATGCCTGCTAATGGAAGTTTTACAGTGGTTACAGGGACGTGTTTACCTCAGGAACCTCACCGCTATTTCAGTGGCACATCCACCCTGCACATTCAGTTTGCCTCTTTGCACATTCAGAATTGCCATTATGCCAGCATTTATTTGACAGTTTTTACACACGCATGTCTACCTCAGGACATCATCGCTGCTATCTCTTCATCTAGGTTGCACATGCTTCCTCCATACATCTCTCCTTCTTCATTGGCCTCGTTTGCACATCTTGAATACGCCTTTTTGAAATTGCCATTTGTTCCCCGAACAAATATTATCCCACATTGCCAATCCCATAATTATCTACACATTCCACTGGTAATGTACATACACTTAATACTTGTAAATACGTTCTCTGTCCTCCTCTATTTGCCTTATTGCATATTTAGTATTGTCATTTGTACTGCATTTTCCTTTCCTTGCACATCTTCACATTCCACTTGTAATATACCTATATTTAAAACTTGTAAATACTTGTACATTTTCTGCCCTACTCTATTATCACTTCTGGTTTGATGCCAACTGCATTTCATTGTACTGTATTTGCACTGTTCAATGACAAAAAAGTTGAATCTAATCTAATTTTTTAACATCTCCATTGATGGGACATATTGTATGTAGGAAATTATATCTTTCAATGTCTATCTCTAAACATGCTAGAAATACAGAAACTAAGGAACACATCGACATTTAGGATACCTCTTCACAAACCAGATACCCCTAATTTAACTTCATAAAGTATATCCAGGGCAGAACAAGGTAAAAAGCTATTGTTTAACTCTTTAAATAGCAGAGACAATGCTGTTCTTCTTTGGACAGAACTATGTCTAAATTTTACTCTATATTTTTCACCAGCCAGTTAAAGGCTAAAAGAAGAAGATAAATTGGGAAATATGTGACGCTTTCTCTAAATGTAGTCAACATTTTTACCCTCAAACACTACCTTTTATTGTCTTCCACTCTAACACTATCTGGTTCTGAAATGCTGATTGCAAAAGACACTGTTGAACCAGTCATCTCCATAGCAACTGCAAAAATAAAAAATAAGAAGTATCCATTTGAAAAAAACTCCCTGCAGACAGCCGTGTGCAAAAATCTTGTGAACACATTCATGATTGTCTTCTCCATCTTCTGGTACAAAACAGATACTGCATACTAAATTCATGGAGACTTCTATCTTGGGCCAAGGAAACACGGTACAAAAAATGCCCTTACAGTTTGGCATGTTGAATATAAAAAAGAGGCAAGGACCCACATGAGGGCTGGCCAACCCTGAGCCTGGTTCCTATTCTGGTTTCTTTCAATGTCCCTGTCTTCCTAGCCTCTGGCGTCTGTTTTTGTATTGATTGCTTTTTGGCTTGTGAAGGGCTGGGAATCAATAATGCACTATTTGACTGCTTCTGATGTAAAACAGCTTTAAAATCGGTACTTGAATGACTGCACATTAACTAATGATGAATTCACGTACGATGGCCTTCAAACATCTATATGTAATCCATCAGAATATAATGAAACTATCCCAAAACCTAACTCCCAGCATCCCATTAAACAAAACTTTTCATACATACAATATTTGCAAATGGAACAGGTAAAAGTGAGTTTTTAGTCCTGAATGCCAAACCATACAGGAAATACAAGTCACATTTGACCCATGTTGCATTCCCAATCACCATTCTTTAGTTGTTTGTCGGCCATTAGCCATTGTTTGTCGGCGCTTAGTTCAAACCACCAATCCATGCAAACCATTAATCTAATTTTTGCTAAATTTGCAGACTTTAAAACTGGTAATATTCTACTTCTCACCTGTTTACTGATACAACTTAAAAGATGCATTTATGGACATCTGCGACTAACAATTTTTTTTATTCCATTCATTTTGAGCTAGATATGTTGTTTATATGTGGTAAATCTATATGTATCAGTTAGCTATTACATTTTTAAGTTGGAAAGCAAGTGTCTTTGATGACATATTGGTACAAACAGTACATGACAACACAACATTACTGGGAGGCATTTTGGCTCCAAAGCACCACTTTAACAACCAGTTGCCAAGAATAACAGAGAACTCGAGTCTAGCCCTAATTGAAAATGATTGGGGGTATGGAAGAACTCGTCCCTATATATTTCCTCCATTATCTTGTGAGGTTGTTATTCCTGATGACCAGTTTAAACTATCCAACAGACATCAATAAGGAACCGGCAATGAAGGTAAATGTCCCATTCATTTGAGGTCGAATAAGAGGAACCTATGTACCAAATGTCATGTTTAAGTCAATTAGCACCACCATCAGCCCAATCAGTGTAATTGTGTATTGTTTTAAAATATCACACATGACATTTTGAGACAGCCATCCACTGATTTCATCGTGAGGGACCACACATATCAAGACGTATGTTATTGTGGGGAACAATAAATAATAGGTGATACATTTGGGCTGTCTCTGATTGCCTACCATCTACTCATGGCTGTATTCCAATCACCAAGTCGACAGCCCCTCGTTCCTTGAATTTGGTTTTATATTGTCAAATCCCAATGTAGCCTAGATGCAAGTGCTAATGCTAAAGAAAGGGTGAATTATGATCGGAATTAACTCGCTACAGATTTCACTAACTCGCTTCGCACCTATTGAGGACCCTGTCCAAGTTCCTTTCTGACACAAAAATGTAGTGTTGGTTGAATTTGATATTTTGTGGCCACCGACGTTACACACGTAACTACAGTTAGTTATATCAATCTTGCAAGTGCTACATTTTGTTCACTCGTCCCGTCAAACTAAATCTAGTTTTAATGGGGATTCTTCCGGGGGAATGTGGCTTGACGATTGCTTTGAGTTTGTCAACGAATAATTTCCATCCCACGACATGCGTTCAGCTGTTTATCCTCTGAGGGACATGGACTAAAAACGATGATTCTCACTTTGCAGATGGGCTGCAGACCTTTAGACACCATTTTGTCTAAATAAAACAATTTGTCTAATAAAACATTTTGAAGATTTTAAAGACTTCTTTACAGATTATGCCGCCCACGAGAGAAGTCTTCACGCGCCTTTCTGTTTTTCAGTGCGCATGTGCCGCAGAATGAATGTTGAGCAAAACGGACTAGAAAAGAACCACTGACGCTGTCGTTATTTATTGAAAGTACCTAACTCCCTAACCTACGACCATTAACATTTATAATTTTAGAATCCAAATTGTAAAAACATGACGGAGCCTCAGGCAGCACTCTTACTCAGGAGACAGCTGGCAGGTAATTTATAAACTGGTGGCAAACGTAAGCTACCGTAGCTAGCTACGCTTACATTGGGGTTCGCTTTTCGGTTTGTTATAATACTAGCTAGCTAAGAACCATCTAGCTAATCCATCTAATTTGGCCCACTGGCCACAAATCATTTCAGCTTCGTTTCGGCTTTTTTCTTAATCAGCTGTACTGTCATGGTATGAATTGTCACTGGTTGGCTTATTTCCAAATGACTTTGTTGATAGTACAGTGCATATTTTAGACTATAATGCGTTAACGAGTTGTTTAACAATGTTTTATTTAAGCTCCCCGTTTTGCTAACGGCACAAATGTGCACTAGCTTGCTACCTAGCAGATTTTGCTACATTAGCTAGCCAAATAGTGAGTGGCAGCAAATTAGGCAGTAACTTAAGGGGTACAGGACCCTAGCAAGTCTAGTGTAGCTACGATGGGTAGTATGTGGTCTGTACGTTCCGTGTCGTTGTTTGTGTTTTGTGGCTGGTGATAACCCTCTAGCTAGAGAGGTTTATAGTGAACGCAAAACGATTAAACGTCAAGTCAGCTAGCTGCTGTAGCTAAACAACTTTGATGTTCGTTACCCCTTTGTTTTGGACGTCATTTGGAAGGCTAGCTAGCTAGTTAACATTAGCCAATTGTCAACTAGTCATCAGATTTGGATTATTTTCAAGCCATGTCCGTGAATAAAATAGCTCAAATTCTCTAATATTTTTAAAGTTATCTGACTTAAGCAACGATTATTTTGCTCCCCAGAAGGCAGAACATCTCTCTTGTTAAGCTGAATGTCAATTCAGTTTAGCTAAGCATATCTGGGCATCGTCCCTGTCAATTTCTCATAAATGTAATAGGTAACTGTTTTCTTGCGAACGCTACCTGAAATAACGATGTGTCTTGGGTACATTCTTGAAAGTGCCCAGCTAACAGTGCTGTTGCGCCTGTCAAGCGGCTATAAACATGTATATTGAAAATATATAGCATCTACTTTAACATACCTTCAACAGTATATATATTTATATATAAAACACACACAGTTAATAGTATGTTAAAGTGTATGCAAATCCATTTGATAAGCTTCGGTTCAGCTGATTGCCCTGTGATCTTCCTGGTTTCCTCACAATGTAAAGGTTGAATGCATAAACAAATATGCTGCTACTCCTTGCCAACCTCTCACAGCTGAGGGTTAACACCTAGGTTTAAAGTGCGTTGTGGCTGTGATTCAGAGGCCTACCCTGGCCCCGCCTCTGTCTTGGAAAAAGGAAATCCTTGATCCGCACATGCCTTGCCACGCCACTCAAAACCTGACATTGACCTGCTCCTTAAGATTGATTACTGGTCATCATGCCACTGAAACACGCAACACTTATTAAGCCATTTGTTTTACTTCCACTTTATGTAAGTATGGGTACATTTTGGGGGGAAAACTTAACATGTCTTTTGTTAGCTGACTTTTGTTGAGATGCTTGTTTCAATAGGAAAACATTTTCCCAGATACGTGTCCAGGTGATTCTTTCCGTACCGGAGTCTATGGTGTGGCTGATGGGTACTAGTCTTTGGCTGTGCTGCTGTTTTTTTCCCAGTTTAATCTGCTACTTTTTTATTATGGGCCCTTAAGTTGTACAAATGATTTGTAGTTCAAAATGTTGATCATCGCAGAGAAAAACATTTCACCTTACACAAAAGTGTAATCCTGAATTCCATTAAACAACTGATTAGCGAGTCTCACTTTATTCACTAGCTGGAGTTCGAGATTCCTTTTTCCCCAAGAAACAGCGATGATATTGAAATGTTTTGTCTTGACTTCCCAGAGCTGAATAAAAACCCGGTGGAGGGATTCTCGGCAGGCTTGATAGATGATAATGACCTTTACAGATGGGAAGTCTTGATCATCGGCCCACCGGATACATGCTAGTAAGTCTGCCAGTTCCACTCTAATTTTGCTGTTTAGGTGGGTTGATCAGCCAGCTGGGCAGTATTTGAATTTGGGCAAGGGATGTATTGCTATTTGTCATGCGCTACTGCTGTCACTTGGTTTCAGAAAACCTTGATATATTTTGAGATTTTGGTGTGGCCGGGAGTCCCGTAGATGTTGGCCCATGCAAGCTGACTGAGGTTATGTGTCAAGGGAGCATTTTCCGATTGTGCGTTGACTTGACTGAGTTCCTGGTTAGGCAAGCGACTTAATGAGAAGCAGGACTCCTTAGTGGGACCTGTTTGAGGACACTACCTGATGTTCAACTCTCCTTAGCCTGCGAGTTGCTGCAATGAAAGATCATAACTACGAATTGGTGGAGAAAAGGGGCATGTGTCTAGCCCGTAGAAACCAAAAGCATTGCCTGAAATGTACAAAGTGATTTTGTGGATCTTTTCCAGCCTCAATATTTGACCGTAATGCATTTATCACTTCCTTTCCATTCACAGTGAAGGGGGTGTGTTTAAAGCACATCTCACGTTTCCCAAAGACTATCCTCTCAGGCCACCTAAAATGACATTTATCACAGATATATGGCACCCTAATGGTGAGTAGACAATGGGTATGTTTTCTTATGGAATTGTTGGCACCATTTTTGCCTGTTACTGTTCAGGAAAAGTATGGTTTCCCAATGGGTGGCTCAGTAGTATTTCTCACTGCAGTTAGGGAATGCACTGAAAAATCCTCCTGGTTTCTTTGTTTGTCCAATTTCAACATGTACTTTGAAGACGATACAACGGTTCACATTTACTGTTTGTCAGCCCACAAGTATAGTGGGCGACCCAATGGGCTGTTAATATTTTGACTGACAAGCAAAATCATTTTCTCATTTAATTGCTCCATTTTAGTTTATTTGACCTGATGGTGGGGAGGATTGTACCGCAGGACTAATACCTGCGGATGACCTCCACCACCACCATCTGCAATATTTCTGCTTGCAGACATTAACAAACATCTGTGTAGCTGTGAGCTCCAATAGAACTTTCTTTTATTTGTCGCTTATGTGCTTCAAGTACTTTTGTAAATCTTATTTTTCACACGCATTCATTTCATTGGGCCAAAAGCAGGGAATTGCTGACCAATGGAAACCCTAACACAATTACACATTAATCTGTAAATCATTTGTATTGAAACCTGATGTTAAGAGTCTGATTTTGTGCATCTTCTCCTGTTTGCAGTTGACAAGAACGGTGATGTATGTATATCTATTTTGCACGAGCCTGGTGAGGACAAGTACGGCTATGAGAAGCCTGAGGAGCGCTGGCTTCCCATCCACACAGTGGAAACCATTATGATCAGTGTTATTTCCATGTTGGCCGACCCTAATGGAGACTCGCCTGCCAATGTAGATGCTGCAGTAAGTGTTGTCTCTGCTTGAGAAGTCAGAAAGCTCACACTGATCATAGTTCTTTATTCATTGAAAATCTGTGACGAAAGGAGCGGAAAGATATTCCGTTCTTTCCTATATTGTTGTAATTGTGAATTGGCTCCACTTTTCAACTAAACATTTTCCCCTCTCATTGTTCGCCTACAGAAAGAGTGGCGGGAAGACAGACACGGCGAATTCAAAAGGAAAGTGGCCCGTTGTGTCAGAAAGAGCCAGGAGACGGCCTTTGAGTGATATCTGTCCCGCGGCTTCTAGCTTCACATCTTCAGGGTAAGTGTTCTGAACTTTGGGCCCTTAGATCTTTTACAAGCCATGTCTTGTGATTTTTAAAATTCTGTTATACAGTGTGTCCGTGTAACTTATTGCGCTGTCCAGACTTCATTTATCCACGTTGCAATCTCTGCAATACCCTGTGCTTTCAACTGGATTACACTATATCACTGGGTAAAGATGTCTGTTCTTGTCATTCACAGGTCTCCAGTTGAGAAACAACACGGCATTGTTTTCCTGCGCTCTGCCACCCTATTTGCCAGCTTGTCTTCATTGCATTTGGCAGTAAAAGTCTGGCAACAATAGGCCTGCCATAGAACATAACAGCTGTTACCACAGGCTGACTGAAAGCCGTCAAGCAAGTGCCAACTCAACAACTACATAAAAGATTAATAATGCATTTTTTGAAGTCTTAAGAAATGCTTCAACCTTTTCAGGAAGATATTGTAAAGATCTGTATATAGCACAGAAATAAAACCGGATAATATATTAACTGTTCCTGTACATCCAGCAAGACACTTAAATGGCGCTTTTCTAGTTAGTATTGAAACCCTGTAAGTTCTTGGGGATTTTAATCATTTTCTCTCATCAAACTCTGCTCTAGTGTTCACTGGCATGGGTCTGTAACGGGTTGCTTTGACGGACAGGGGTCTTGTCAGAACTGTGGGAGTTTGATCTTCTGGATTGCCAGTATTAAAGAAGTGCAGGGGTTTGTTTCTAGATTCACATGAGTTATAAGGCCAAAATTGTATCTACACATGTGTCTCTGGGTGCACTGGAATACACACAAATCTGTAGCATGCTTGTCCTGTCCGGTTCCTTCACCCTCAGCGCTTCAGGGGAAGCTGCTGTGAGTCACCATTTAACAAATGAATGAGGTTATACATGCGTCTTTATTTGGTATTTTAACATCGCGCTGAGATCCCCACCACCCCCACCACCACCCATCATGGCTGACATTACCCCATTTGTCGTGTTCAGATGTGTCTGTTTTAAGTCAGGCATGCACAAATTGAGCTCATAGTTCCGTTTTTAATTTGTATTTTTTCTTTCTGAAGTGCCTACTATTAAATTGCTGGCAATTGCACCCTGTTTTGAACCATAGTTGGTTTTGGAAAAATCTGGGGATATTGCTAAAGAACATTGCTTGAGTGTGTGTGTGTATGAGTGTGCATTTTCTTTTTTATAATCTTACACACCAGGACGATGTATAATTAAAATATTGGTAACAGTTCAGTGTAGCAATAACCTTACCTTGTTGTTGTCCACTGTTGTCCATTTATGTTTGTTGTTTTTTTTATATTTTCTGATGCGTTTTAGGGTGATGTGGGGAGCAATTTCTCCTGTATTCCTCTGGATGAAGCAGATACATTTGCAGTGCTTGTTTTGTTTTTGGTGGTGTACTAGGTAGGATTTGAAATGCATGCTTTAACTTTAGGTTTTGTCGTTCGTTTCTGGGATTTAATTTAAATGGTGTGAAAGTGTGTATGTGCCCTGTTTTTGTTCCTCCCTTTTTTGTTTGATCCCCATTTCTCTCTTTTTTTAAAAAATTTAATTCTGGCTCTGATGGAATATTGCAGTTTACTTGCCTAATGTACAAAGACAAAGTACTGATGTATATTTTTCATGTTATGAAAACTGTCACCTGTAGTGAATTCTAAAATAAGACTTTTTCAGTAATTTGCCAGGTGTTTTCTTTCAATGAAGTTGCAATGCACAATTTGTCATATGATCAGACCCTTCTGTTTTGGGTTATCTTTTCCTCACTAGTATTTGCTTGCTCTGACCAAACGCTCCCTGCTGTTCATCCTGTTGTGCCTCTCCTCTCCTGTCATTCAAGACATTAAGGCTTTATGCTACATTTAAGTATCAGTGACTCCTCGAAGTTCAAAAAACGACTCCAGTTACTTGTTGAAAACAGTATGTAGGTGGTTACATTTAAGTATTCAGCAAAGTCTTGGGGCCGGTTTCACAGACACATATATAGCCAACTCTAGGACTAAAATGTCTAGTTCAGTAAGAAATCTCCATTGAGCTACTGTTTTTTTTAGTCCTACGCTAGGCTCAATCTGTGTCTGTGAAACTGGACTTACGTTTAATGTCTGGAGACGTAGGTTTTGTGCATTTACATGAAGACCGCTAGGTGGAAAGAAGACGCAACATGTGGATAGTATTGAGCACCCCCTTGTCATGTCCATTTTGGTTGCACTACTGCTGCAGGATTTTTGAAAGAGCCTTGTAATTCTATGAAACAAGTTAGTGTGCTAATTGCCACAGACTTATTCCCCTTGTGCCACCGGCCAGGACGAAGTGTTTGGGGAACGGCTGTGTCTATTTTTGGATTGTTTCGGGGAGCTGTGCCAAAAACAAGCTCCAGTCTAGACCAGACCCGGACCACTTCAGTGTTCTGCAGCACTTTGCACAAATATCTCACCCTCTACAACTTACCACAAATTTGTGGTTGTTGCTAATCACAAGTTAGCAGTGCATGCATTTATAATAACTTGAGTAGTATGCGTATCTAAAGTGTTATACAGCTTAGAGTGAACCACACTATAACTCAAACTTCAGAAAGATGCTGATCAGACCGACTGAGACCCCTGAGTAGTGGAGATCGGGGTACGTATTGTCCCCGCCCATTCTTCGCTTTGTCATCTCGCGTCTCGCGATAGAAACCCTAAAGCCACGGAAACAACATGGCGGAAGGTATGTGACTGATTTTTGAATATTTATACGCCCTTTATTAGATGCGAATACATGTATTGCCAGAGTGACTGAATGGCTATGCTTTATTTGACCTTATTTGAATTTGCAACATTATGAAACGTAAACAACTGTCTCGCATCCGTCTGTTGCAGTTAAAGTCAATTTCGCAGCTTGCTAGTCAGGTGGTGTTGCTGACTAGTGGTGTGGGTTGGGCGGAGAAGGCAGCTAACGTTAACTACTCTGTAGGCACTTGTTAGGTAATTCGCCGGGTGGTTGAACGTAATGAGCTGTATTGGTAGCGAAAGAAAACAGAATTTGCGAACGCAAAATGCATAACAGAGGTGATTATACACTTGTTGGCCTTTTTCGTCGATGTGGTTACTTGTCTTGCTTGCTCACCTTAGCTACTTCGCAAATCATTCGAGGACGAGATCATGTTTTATGAGAATAACGGTACAATAACAATGTATAGCGTTGCTATCTACAGAGTAGTCTACCTACAGATTTTACATGGCAACTAAATGTACCAAATGCTCATGTGTACAGTATTACTGCAAACACTGTTTTTCTTGCGGTTAGCTAGCTAGCTAGTTAGAATACCTAAAGGGATAGGGTATTGGTTGGAGCTATATGTGATAGGTCAGTTTACCCTCGGGAGAAATTGGTAAGTCAGCAAAATATTAGCATTAACTGTCATTGAACGTTTTCAAAAAATTTAACATTTAGCCTCTGCAGTGAATTCGCAGTCATGTAATAATCAACTCATTTTATTGAAGTAAAGGACCGAGGTTTGTCAGACTGTGGCTCCGATGTAACGTACATATTAAAAACTATAATCACCAAAAGAAAAATACTGCATTTACATTTTGGTGCTGAAATGCGTATTTTTTATATATAAAAACGAAATGCTGTGTGACGTCGGAGCTGCAGTGTGCGTATACGCGCTAGTCAACTCTACTTCCTAAAGCATACATACATAGTTGCAGCAAGTCTTCAGATCAACTCAAGTCAGAAGTTTGTCACCAGTTAGATTATATAACCTTTTTTATTTGAATCTTTTTAAACATTCACAGCATTGGCAGTTAAAATGAATGGAACATTATGAATGAAGTGTACAAGTTGCACTTTGTAATTCATATCTATGTAGTTTGGTTGTGGCTCCGGTTTTTCCTTTAACAGCTCATCTTATCTCACTGTTGCAGCAGCTATCCTTTCCTGTGTCCGTTGATCAGGTGGTGCTGACTGTCAACGCTTTGCCAGCCACCTAGATTTAACCATGTCTGAAGTTAATGCAATGTGCAGTGTCAGCATTCCTTCTTTACTCAAACCTAGGAAGAAAAGGGAAGGAAATGTGGGAGGGGTGTTCTGTGCAATCATGGTGTGATTGGCCTCCGACTCCTCTTCAGCCCTATTCTGAAACAACCAAGGCCTGTTATACAGACAGGAAGCTGTGTTGCAAAAATGGGCTTCATTGTAGCAATACACAGGCTAGCTGATCTTCGGGTTCCTGTTACAAGATAAGATGATATGACTTGTTCTCACTGCCCAGTTCAACATCAGGTTCTCTTTCTTTCCATTTGCTATCACAGTACTGATTTGTTTTATAAGACCAAATCAGTGCTGCCATGGTGAAAGTGCTCGTTGCCACTCTGCTCCCAGTAACAGACGTAGCTCTTTATCCAATTCTCTCACCTTCTGCCTGCCACTCCTCTTCCTCCCTGGTGACAGAGGAGGTGGCCAAGTTGCAGAAGCACCTTGCCCTGCTGAGGCAGGAGTATGTGAAGATGCAGCAGAAGCTGGCTGACACGGAGAGGCGCTGTGCCGTGCTGGCTGCTCAGGCCTCCGGCCAGGGCTCGGCCAGCGCCTCCGGAGCCAGGGCGGGAGACACGTTCATCAGCCGCCTGCTGGACATCGTGGCCGAGCTCTACCAGCAGGAGCAGTACAGGTATGGAGCTGGGATCCCACGTGCATACATCCCCGTCAGTTAGACCACCAAAATGTAGTTTTCTCGAAGAGATTACCCCAAGGTCGTAGACTATGTGATCAACAGGTATCTACTGAGATGTTGAGTTCTATAGTAACGAGTGAGTATGGGCTTTTCTCTTTCTTTCTCTTTCTCTCTCTCTTTCTTTCTCTCTCTCTTTCTTTCTCTCTTTCTTTCTCTCTCTCTTTCTTTCTCTCTTTCTTTCTCTCTCTCTTTCTTTCTCTCTCTCTTTCTTTCTCTCTTTCTCTCTCTCTTTCTCTCTCTCTTTCTCTCTCTCTCTTTCTCTCTCTTTCTCTCTCTCTCTTTCTCTCTTTCTCTCTCTCTCTTTCTCTCTTTCTCTCTCTCTTTCTCTCTTTCTCTCTCTCTTTCTCTCTTTCTCTCTTTCTCTCTCTCTCTCTTTCTCTCTCTCTCTCTTTCTCTCTCTCTTTCTCTCTTTCTCTCTATCTTTCTCTCTCTCTCTATCTTTCTCTCTCTCTCTATCTTTCTCTCTCTCTCTATCTTTCTCTCTCTCTCTATCTTTTTCTCTCTCTCTCTCTCTCTATCTTTCTCTCTCTCTCACTGACCTTGTGACTGTAGTGACCTGAAGGTGATTGTTGGAGAGCAGACGATCAACGCTCACAAGTTTGTCCTGGCCGCTCGCAGCGACGCCTGGAGCCTGGCCAGCCTGGCGTCTACTTCAGAACTGGACCTGTCAGGTGAGTTTCCCTTCCTGGCTGTCGCCGTCCCAAGAACCCAGAATCTACCCGGAGATGAAGTACAAGTTCCCAGTGTTCGATGAGGTGCAGTGCAGACGGATTCTTCCACCGACTCCATTAAAGACAACTCACTGACAGTGTAGCGGCCGTTGAGTAAACGTATCGTTCCTCCACTCTGGGTCGTTACCGCTGTCTCTTCCCCCCTCCTGGGCTTTGCAGATGCCAAGTCAGAGGTTGCCATGGCGATGCTGCGCTGGGCCTACACAGACAATCTGGAGCTCAGCGAGGACGACGCCTTCCTCATCGAGCTCATGAAGCTGGCCAACCGCTTCCAACTGCAGCTGCTCCGGGAGAGGTAGGATGCCGGACGCTTGCAGGCCTGGTTTTAATAAAATAAATATATTTTTAAACTCTTAATAGGGTTAGTGCAAGGACAGAGGAGGAATTAGCGTTAGCGGTCTTGTTCAGGGACTGGTGAGGGGTTTCTCACTTTGTCGGCTCTGGGATTTGATCTAGCAAACTTCCGGTTATTGGTTAGATTTTCTTACCGGTAAGACACCCGGTTGCAACAGTTGGGCTACATGCAATCATTCCTACTGCTAATGGCAGCATTTATTATATAGATCATATACAGGCTATATGTATGTAGTATAAATAGTTCTTTAACAAATAATATTACCAATATTATTTTCTGATGTGTAGTGCTCTTTTAGAAAGTCACCAGCACTTTCAGTTTATTTATATATATAATATCTACATAGGGGTACAGAGGCCCATTACCATCAATCCTGTGTTCCAATGGCACGTTGTTTGCTAATCCAAGTTTATAATTTTGAAAGTTAATGTGATCTTTAGAAAACCCCTTTTGTGGGTGCTGGCACAGCAAAAAACTGTTCTGCTGATAAAAGCAATAAAACTGATGATTGAAGTAATACAACTGGCACTGAGACATGTTGAGTATATAGAGCATTGTGAGTTTAATTACATGCTCAAACTGTCTTTCTTCTGACACTTGTCAGTCTGTTGTTGTTTTAAGAAATTAAGGCTATACCATATGAGAAATTGCCAAGAAACTACAGATCTTGCACCACGCTGTGTACTAGTGCCTTCGCAGGACAGCGTAAACTGGCATTAACTAGAATGGAAAGAGGAGTGGGAGGAATTGGTGTACAACTGAGTAAGAGGACAAATACATTTGATTGGTGCCTTGCAGGTCCTCAACTGGCAGCTTCATTACATAGTTGTGAAGAGGCAACTCTGGGATGTTGACATTCTAGGCAGAGTTGCAAAGAAAAAGCCATATCTATAACTGGCCAATAAAAATAATAGATTAAGATGGGCAAAAGAACACAGACAGTGGACAGAGAAAGATTGGAAAACCGTGTTATGGCGAGACAAATCTACTTTTAGTGTTCGGATCACAAAGAAGAACATTCGTCACACACAGACAAAATAATAAGATGCTGGAGGAGGGTTTGATGCCAATCTGGCAGGCATGGTGGAGGCAATGTGATGGTCTGGGGATCTTTTGGTGAAAATTAAGTGGGAGATTTGTAGAGGATTAAAGGGATCTTGAAGAACGGCCATCGCTCCATTTTGCAATGCCATGCCACACCCTGTGGACGGCGATTAATTGGAACCCTAACCCTACAACAGAAAAATGACACAAAGTGTAGCTCCAAACTAGGCATGAACTATTTAGGGACACACCAGTCAGCAGGTATTCTGTCTATAAAGGAGTGACCAGCACAGTTACCAGATCTCAACCCTATTGAGCTGTTGTGGGAGCAGCTTGACCGTGTGGTAGTTAATAAGAGCCCATCAAGTTAATCCGATTTGTGGTCAGTGCATCAGTAAGCATCTCTTTAGATCACCTCAGCAAGTTGACAACTAGAAAGCCAAAGGTCTGCAAGGCTGGAATTAACAAAATAAAAGTTTGAAGGACACAATTATTCTTTCAATTGCAAAGCATTATTTTTAATCTTGAAAATAGCTGACTTTCTCATTTAATGATGCAATATAACTCGCATGTTTTCGGGATAAAGACATCTAAGTGATCCTAAACATTTGAACGGCAGTGTGTGTGTGTTGTTTTGATATTAAGTTCTTGTACTTTTCCCTAAACCTGTGTTCAATAAAACCAAAGCTTTTCAGTTATTATACATCAAAGTGATAGAATCTCATACCTCCACAAGCAGACCACATGCTGGGTTTGAACACCTTTGGGCACATGCTCTTTGTGGCTATGAATGCATTGTCCAATGTTACCGATTGACAGGTCAAAGGAGGATGTCAGATTTCGAAATCACCTAGTGTTCCAGTGACATCCAGGCAAATTGAATCTTTAACCTGAAACGTTGCTTTTGTTCTCTTGGAAAAGGTGTGAAAAGGGAGTGATGTCATCTGTGAACGTCAGGAACTGCATCCGGTTCTACCAGACGGCTGAGGAGCTGAACGCTACAACGCTGATGAACTACTGTGGGGAGATCATCGCCAGCCATTGGGTCAGTGTCCACTGCCCGTCCAACCGACCCCTCACTGTCCAACTGACTGTTCAACCGATGCCTCATTGTTCAACCGACTCTTCAACTGACTTTCCAACCGACGCCTCACTGTCCAACTGACTGTTCAACCGATGCCTCACTGTTCAACCGACTCTTCAACTGACTTTCCAACCGACGCCTCACTGTCCAACTGACTGTTCAACCGACTCTTCAACTGACCAGTCACTAGTCAACTGATGTTTGACTGATCAGCGGACTGTTCACCGGTGAGCCGACTGTTCATCTGTGTTTGTATTTGGTTCACCTGCTTGGTGATTTCAGTTTGTGTTTAAAATGCAATTGCTAGCGAAGACGTCAGGTTACTACAGTATAATGAGATTCAATATAGCAAGTTAGGCACTCCTGTTAAGGGCACATTGGTTTCATCTGGGATATCTTTGCTTGGACTCGGGTCACAGGATTTCGGTGAGACTCAGTAAAATTCCACTTTATTTGTTACTAGAAATTCATGCAATATTTGGCAACATTAGACTGCATCCTAAGTTATTTCTTGGTTAAGGTTTTTCTGGTAAAAAACAAACCTGAGTGGGTAGATTTTTATCTACCTCTTGGTTTCTGAAAACCCAAATGTGAGTTTGTATCTAGATAAAATATAAGGAACAGTTCTTAATCCAACAGATTAAACTGTAAATACAGAGACATAAGGGAAGAACAAAAAACGTGCCCCTTGACCCCCCTAGTAGGATAATAAGCTGCCCCTGCTACTAATATAAAATCCTGTAGGAAACAGTGGGACACTGACTACTTCTAGTTTACCTGTTGTCTATTTTTATTTAATTCAACTGGTGTCCCAGGTCTAAATCAGTACCTGCTTAGCACCTGACACTAAGTAGACCTCTGCTGGCTGCTGCGTTCAAAACAACTGGCAACTTGCATTACAACTGGAGAAACTAGTTCCCAACACATTTTCCTTTTTAATAGTAATCCAACTCCAAGTTTCAAGTTGTAACCTGTGGCATCATCCTAGATCTGATTTCCCAACCTGAGGGTCTTGGATGTTTGACAGTGTTCCTGGCTGTCATGAAATCTCCACAGGCCTTCTGTACTTCTACTTTGTAATAGAGCTTTTTCCTTCGCTCCCCCTTGGAGTGCTTGTCCATTGTTCAACCTGCTCATGATCCTACTGTGGTGGGCCTGGCGGCTGGGCAGACTTTATTTGCATGTAGCTAACATACAAGCAAGCCTAAAGGGGAGTGTTTCGTTTCTGGACTATAAACCAGGTGCGTCGAATCACCCAGTCCTCGCTAAGAGACCTGCCCAAGCCAGAAAGTGCACTGAATGTTTTCACGTGGTTTGTTATGCGACTATTCCAAATGCTCATTTTTGTTTGGGGCTGTGTTAAAAACGAGGGGAGATCTCTACTTAAGTTCATCAATTTTTTTTTTTTATTCCTTCTGTTCATTTGAGTTCGGTCAATAATCTTGCAGCCAAGTTGTAATCAACAGCCGCACTCTCCTGGTTCCCTGTAGCCAGTCATCTATGC
Source organism: Esox niger (assembly GCA_016801105.1). Lineage (NCBI taxonomy): Eukaryota > Metazoa > Chordata > Actinopteri > Esociformes > Esocidae > Esox > Esox niger. The sequence goes on from JACXGJ010005128.1 coordinate 38,077, forward strand.
TGCGTCCTTGTGTCCAGTGTGGTGGTTGTAGACACCGCCCTTCTGTTCTCCAGACCAGATCTGATGGTATTTCCAACCAGGCCTCTATGCATGTCAAGGAGTTGGTGACTTTATCACCCAGTAAAGCCTTCTCTCTCTCTCAAGGTTACATTATTATTACTCTGGCCTGGGCTTTATTTAGATGGGAGGAGATTAGTGGGGAGATTAATTCATTTAAATGGGAATACAGTGTTGATGCCATGAACTTCATGGTTTCATTACAGAGAAAGGACAATACAATTTTACTTTAATTATTATCTCTCTTTAGTAATTATATCTGTTTGACAGATATGCCAATTGTTTGGTACATTTCCAAACTGCCACCTTTCTCAACAGGATGATCTGAGGAAAGAGGACTTTAGCACAATGAGTGCTCCACTGCTCTACAAGATGATCAAATCTAAGACCGAGTTCCCACTTCACAAGGCCATCAAGGTGGAGAGGGAAGATGTGGTTTTCCTGTTCCTCATCGAGATGGACTCACAGGTGAGCGAGTACTTCATTGGTTTGCGTTATACCACATGTAGGAGGTGTTGTGTTTCAGGGAAAACAAACATCCTGTTTTCCCGGATGGAGCTCAGATTGCAGGATGTTTTTCTGTGGTAAAGTTGCTGTATGTGATGGGTGTCCAGGGGCACTTCTGGTATATTCTTTTGAAAGGACTTTCTACTCCACAAGTGTAATGTTATTATGTTGAGTAGGGGTGTAGCCGGTCATGTATTCATCAAAATAAAAAACATTACCACAGTGATTGGTGTGATAGTGGATGTTCAGCTCTAGCCCAGTTGCCAAAACTAACAAACAGACCGAGCCATCCTCTACCTCGCTTTGGTACTGATTGAGACGAAGTCCACTGTTTTACACGTCTCATCTGTTTAGAATGGCCTTATACGTCTTGTGCTGTCCACATTCATAGTTGCCTGGGAAGCTAAATGAGCTGGACAACAGTGGTGACTTGGCACTGGATCTGGCCCTGTCGCGTAAACTGGAGAGTATCGCCACGACGCTGGTCAACAACAAGGCAGACGTGGACATGGTGGACCAGAGTGGCTGGAGCCTCCTGCACAAAGCCATCCAAAGAGGTAAGAAGTGCTGGCACACTTGTTTTTGTTTTATACAATTTGATTTCACTGTTATTTAAACCAATTCATATTAGCTGTTGACGTCCTGGCCCAAGGAATAACGATTGAAAGGCTCATTTACACATGAATCCAGTCATCGCATACAATGGAATGGGCGGTAGAATGTGTGTGTATGTACAGATAGATGAGGTCACCATAAGAGGGGATGCAGATACACAGCAAAACACCAGTCTCAACTTCAACAGTGAAGCGGCGATTTGAGGATGCTGTCCTTCTAGACAGAGAAAAGGCCGGAGTGACAAATGAAAAGTATTGAGATGGGCAAAATCTCAAAAGTACCCTGACACTGGACAGAGGAAGATAGAAAAAAAACACCAGCATCCCAGATTCGCCTCTTCATTAGTGATGTTGAGACTGGTGTTTTGCAGGTAATATTTAGTAAAGTGGCCAGTTGAGGACCTGTGAGACTTTTTTCGCTCAGTTCTGCACCAGGGCCTTCCATTTTATTCTGGTTAGAGCTGTTTGCGCTGTTCTGTGAACGGAGTAGTACACATCGTACAAGATCTTCAGTTTCTTGGCAATTTCTCACATGGAATAGCCTTAATTTCTCAGAACAAGAACAGATTGATGAGTTTAAGAAGTTCTTTATTTCTGCCCATTTTGAGCCTGTAATCGAACCCACAATTGCTGATGTTCCACATACTCAACTAGTCTAAAGGCCAGTTTTATTGCTTTTTTAATCAGCACAACAGTTTTCACCTGTGCCAACATAATTGTAAAAGGGTTTTCTAATCAATTGGACTGATGGTTGCTGATAATTGGCCTCTGCACGCTTGTGTAGATAATCAATAAAAATCATCCGTTTCCAGCTACAGTAGTCATTTACAACATTAAAAATGTCCACACTGTATTTCTGATCAGTTAGAGGTTATTTTTATGGACAAAATGAGTTTTTCATTAGATTTTCCCCCCCAAACGAACCCAACCTTTAGAACGGTAGGGCATACAGATGGATGAGGTCACCATAAGAGGTGATCTTGATTCTCCATACTATTGCACCTGCACATAACCAGTTGTCGAATTTTGACCACGGACCTCCACACATCCCTGTCTCTGCTCCCTGCAGGTGATGAGTTTGCCTCCACCTTCCTCATCCGACACTCGGCGCAGGTGAACGCTGCTACAGTAGGGGCGGTGGAGACACCCCTGCACCTGGTGTGCTCCTTCAGCCCCAAGAAGCACTCCGGGGAGGTGATGGGGGGCATGGCCCGCATCGCAGAGGCCCTGCTCAAGACCGGGGCCAACCCAAACATGCAGAACAGCAAGGGCAGGTCGGTCTTAATGTACAGCATCCGCTTGATGTGGTGACCCCCTTCTGGTCTGTTGAGAGATTATATGAATTAAGTTCTATTGAAATGAGACAAAATGGTCTACTGAAATGAGACAAAATGGTCTACTGAAATGAGACAAAATGGTCTACTGAAATGAGACAAAATGGTCTACTGAAATGAGACAAAATGGTCTACTGAAATGAGACAAAATGGTCTACTGAAATGAGACAAAATGGTCTACTGAAATGAGACAAAATGGTCTACTGAAATGAGACAAAA
>JACXGJ010005129.1:0-34674 GCA_016801105.1 Esox niger
TTGCCTTTTTTGCAGGAGATGTATGAAAGTGTTAAAGAATCTCTTAAACGGTTCAATGATGTGAACTGTGATATATTGGATTGTACCACGAAATATCAAGCAATATGTTGTCTGATATCAGGGTGTATGAAGGTAACTCTACTGTTCAGTTTCAAACTCTCCTTTATGTGTGTGTGTGTGTGTGTGTGTGTGTGTGTGTTTGTGTGTGTGTGTGTGTGTGTGTGTGTGTGTGGGTGTGTGTGTGTGTGTGCGTGTGTGTGTAGTTAGTTTTGGGGGTGGCTGAGTTGAATATAGAAACAGATTAACAAAATGTGCATTCAAGAATTGCATGTTAATCATCGTGACCCTTCATCAATGTGGCCCTTCAATATTGCAAGAAGTAGATGGCAGCGCTCAACGGGCCTTTGTTTTTATACCTTGACATCTTAAACTTGTCATGGGATTTGATCATGCCGGCTTGATCGGGTACTCCTAAGGGTTCAAGTCTGTGTGTGGAAATATACATATAAAGACCACAATTAAAGAAAAATACAGTACTATTCACTGACTTGACACAAGTAATGCCATCTGTCAAACCTCTCCTTGATTTAATTTGTACCTCTCTCAATATACAAATGTTCAGGTTCATAAAAAAATATTGTAGCCAGACACTTTTTTGCAGCCATATATTTTCCGATCTCTTTTCTGATTTCCAATTATTGCAGAGGCTCACTGACAATTATGCTGTTCAGTCCCCAAATTAAGCCAATTTAATTTTGTTGCATGCAAATCACATCCTGGCAAAATTAAATTAAATGCTGTGTCTCCTCTGTTTTAGCAATATATTCGTTTTTGATGAGATAGTTAATTATTTTACTTTAGTATATGTTTTTAGTACACAGGGACTTACATACGTATTTTGATAGAGGCACATATTTTGATGCTTTTGGTCTGTAATCCAGCACATGGATTTTAAAGAAATAAATGACTAATGTGAAAAAGCGGACTGTGTGTTTGTGTGTAACTGGTGGTATTCACGTTTGAGGCTGCTTGTGTCTCCGGACAATAAACAGTGACAAAGAAATGTGTACTTCAGTAGATGTGTTCCTATTCACTCTGTAGGTCCTTCAGTACTCAGACCTTTCCTTTCTCTACTCTTGTCTTCCTCATCCTTTTTAACAGGGAACTGTCACAGGCACAACTTTGAATCCTCTCGCAGCGTCATCTCCCCCGGTAACTTATAATATATTAATATAATAATTTCAAATGTTAAACTATTTGTGCAGATACACCATCATTCAGATTTTGGAGGTCACTTAGAAATGTCCTTGTTTTTGAACGAAAGGCACATTTTTGTCCATCAGAATAACATAAAGTTGATCCTAAATACAGTATAAACATTGTAAATCACTACTGTAGCAGGAAACGTATGTTTTTAATGGAATATCTACAAAGGTGTACAAATGCCCATTATCAGCAACCATCACACCCGCGTTCCAATGGAACATCATTTTTTCTAATCAAAGTATAACATTTTTAATGGCTAATTGATCATTAGAAAACACTTTTCCAAATGTTGGGCTGATTAGAGAAGCAACTGGCCTTCTTTAGGCTAATTTAGATTCTGAAGCATCAGCAGTTGTGGGTGCGATTACAGGCTCAACATGGCCAGAAACAAAGAACAGTCTTCTGAAACAAGTTAGTCTATTCTTATTGTGAGAAATGAAGTCAATTCCATGGGCAAAAATGTCAACATACAAAAGATCTAGTACAACAATGCCTACTATTCCCTTGACAGATCAGTGCAAACTGGCTCTAACCAGAATAGAAAGAGCAGTTGGAGGACATGGTGTACATCTGAGAAAGAGGACAAATACATTAGTGTCTTCAACTGGAAGCTTCATTTAATAGTACCCACCAGTCTCAACGTCAAAACATCGGTCTCAAAGTCAAACTCCGGGATGCTGGCCAAGAAGCAGAGGTCTTCCTCTGTCCAGTGTCTGTGTTCTTTTGCCCATCTTAAACATTTCTTTTAATTGGCCAGTTTGAGATATGGCTTTTTTTTGCAACTCCCCCTGGGAGTATCCCGGAGACACCTCTTCACTTTTGACGTTGAGATAAATGTTGAAACTAACGTTGAGATTCACATGCTGCTTGTGTTTGCAGATAGTAACTAAGATGTACTACTTTATGTATTCCTATTCACTTTGTGACAGGATACTTTTGTGATATCTTCTCTATCACAGATGTACTTAGTCTCGATGAACAGGATGAAGTGTCTGATTGAAGATATTTTTAAAGCAGGTATGTTAAAAATGTTCTTGTTCATGACCTCCATCCTATAAAATAACCACATAACATAAAGTGAATAACTCATCGATTTTATTCTGTCTCCTCCTTTGTCAACCTGTCTGTATATTTCTTCCAAAGAACTTAATGAAACCATTGGTAAGCATGTGTGAGTGTTTGTCATTGCGAGAAATACGATTATTAAATGCAAAAATAACCATATTACATACATTTAATATTAATGGATGTTATTCTGTCTCTTCCTTTGATAACCTGTCTTTATATTTCTTCCAAAGAACATAATGAAACCATTGGTAAGCATGTGTTGGGATGTGTGTTTGTCAGAGTGTGTGAGAAATATGCTTTTTAAATACAAAAATCATTAACTAGTAGAAATGCTTCTAACCAACTTTAAAGAAACTCATTGAGAAAGGATGGTAACAAGGTACAAAGTTACTTAATCATTAATAGTTGAATTTTACCAGCCCTCAAATTTCATTTTTTTAATGATTATAACAAAACTTGTCAAAGGTTCCCTCACCGGAAGAATCAAAGCACTACATGGGGAGTCACAGGTTTCATTGACAATACCATGATAAACCAAGGCATCAAAACCAGCTGTCAGCTGTTGCACTCCGCCGTTATTGGGATTCATACGGTGGTCCACGTAAGCTTAAGTTGTATTACAATTTGTTAGTGTTGTTTGATCAATGTGCATTCAAGCCTTTGCCCATAAAGGTCCAAAAACTCTGCCAAGGTACAGATCTTCAGGGAAAACTGGCATCTGTCGTTGAGAAGTAAGAATGACTTCCTGGGCCTGAGACCCAGTGTGAGGCATTTTGGCTAGTAGCTATGTTGGGTCCCCTGCTTGTCATGGCCTTACTCACATCCACTTCCCCCTTCTCGTTCTTGATTTTGCCCACTTCGGACCTCGGTGTCACCTGTAGCTTAGTCTTTTTGCAATTGTCTTCCTGTGGTTATTCCATTCTTGCGTTCTCTTATTCCCATTGCTTCCTTCAAAACATCCGTATCACCTTCATATCGTCATTACATCCCTATCTTCCAGAGACTTGTAACCCCTTATCTCAGTCACTTTCAACATCATTGCAGTGCCATTTTGGCTCGCGTCGGTCTTTGTCTTCAACCAGCTTTTTCCGTCCATTTTCTTTGTGCTTCTCTTATACATTCAGTGTACAAAAAACACAATTTTCTAGGATTTTAGAACTATAGGCCCAAGTCCCTCAGTCCGTATCAGGCGTTATGTAGAAATGCAAACACATTAACTCCAGGAGATGCAACAATTAGCCACCCTTAACCGTAGATATCCCCATGTATTATGTATTTTCTAATTTTATTTGGGCTCTTGCACAATAGGCAACAAATGTTCTATACCATCCTTTCTCAACAACTTACAACTTATGTTTTTCAATAATTTTACATATTTCCATACATCTTATTAGTTTAAATAACAGTTTTGCAAATTTCATGATAAAGCATTCCGCATTCGCAATAGGTTTGAATTAATACTCAATACTCACTGTCAACCATTTAAGACTTTTTGTGAACAAAAAGACGTCACAAAAAAACAAATTCAAACCACACATACCAGAACTGTTAATGGACTCTCACATGGAGAGTTTCAACCTTTCGGTATGTAAGGCCTACAATAAAAAACCTGTGTTCTATAACAGATGTTTTTGGTGATCACAGAGAAACCCCAGGTACAATACATGGAAATCACACAGAAATCCCAGTCCACACAGGACATGATGTTAAAACTGACACTCACATAGATATGCCAGAAACCGTTCATAGAAATCAGGACTCAGCAATATATTTTTACAACAAAAAAAAATCAGGTCTGTTAAGTGGTACCGTCATGGCCTATCAAGCAATTCCCCCAAAACAGCCACCCAGAAAACGTCCCTCACCTATAACAAAGAGGAAGTAATTCCCCTGTGAGCTATCCCAGAGAAAAAAACTGAAACCCATCCAAATATGACCACCGCTATTCATGACACCAAATGTGAAAGCAAAATGTACTGGTCTTGAGTCCAAACTTCTATAAAGGTTTTTTATTTTTACATGCACATGGGATAATCGCTATATGGCCACCTAGTATGACCGCACTCCGAGTAATCAAAGAATCTAGGTATGACAGGTGTCTTTGTAGCATCTTCACTTTACCACGCCCCCAACTCAAAGTTGTCACACATTGAACAAAGAACAGATGCCAGGTCACTCTCTAGTCAAGCTGATGTTCTTTAACAGATAAACAGAGAACCCAATGGACTGTTAATTACTCATTGACCTAGGTCATAGCATACTAAATTAAACCACCATAGAAATGTATATAAACTCATAACTGCCAATGCAATATAAAATAATAACATTGAATCATTATATTGCTTCACAATTTGAAATTTCTAACACACCAATTACAATTAATCTCTCTGTCTTCATCTCAGTTTATTTAGAGACATGCCCACAAGGAACAACATCTGGTAAGTTTCTGTGTGTCTCTTACTCTCTATGTTTTTTCCTAGCTCTTATTCTCTGTCAAACATAATAAAGTAATGACATGTACACTGCCGAAAAAAATGAAGGGAACTTGTAATCTTCACAGTATAACACCAAGTAAATTAAACTTCAGGGATATCAATCTGTCCAGTTCGGAAGCATAAGTGATTGTGAATCAATGTCAGGTGCACCTGGTTTTGCAGGTGGTGGCCACAGACAATGCAGGTGGTGGCCACAGACAATGCAGGTGGTGGCCACAGACAATTGCTCTCTCCTTATCCTTCCTGACTAATTCATCTCAAGTTTTGCTGGTGTCCTTGCGGCCCAATCAGGCTGTACTGGCAGACCAGCTCCTCCAGGATGACACATTCATACGAGCGTTAGCAAAAAGGTTCACTGTGCCTCTCAATACAGTCTCGAGAGCATGGAGAAGATTCCAGGAGACAGGCCGTTACATGAGAGTTGGACGGCGCAGTTGAAGGACCTCAACCCAGCAGCAGGACCAGTATCTGCTCCTTTGTGCGAGGAGGAATAGGAGGAACACTGCCAGACCCCTCCAAAATGACATCCAGCAGGCTACTGGTTTGCATGTTTCTGACCACTCCATGAGGGTGGCATTAGGGCCCGTCGTCCTCTAGTTGGACCTATGCTACCAGCCCCCATTCAGCTTGATTGGCATTTGCCAAAGAACACCAGAATAGGCAGGTCTGTCATTGGCTCCCCATTCTTTCCACAGAAGAGAGTAGATTCAAACTGAGCATGTGACATACGTGAACGATTCTGGAGAAGCTCCTCCCATCAGTGCATACCACAATTTAGTAAAATAATTCAGTCAAGCCAATACACATGATTACATTTCATATTCTCCTATTAATTAAGTTAGTCAGACAACAAAAGACAAGTTTATAAACATACATGTCACAAAATCCAGAAAAGACCAACCTATCCACAGGGATGATTGAAACAGGCACTATCAAGCCAGCCCATTGTAGTAGTTCACATCAGAGTTCACATTAGACTTATTTTTTGACCGCCAATATGGTCGTTACAATTTTAGAATTTCGGCAATATAGAACAGCTACCGGTACACCAATCAGCCGTTACATTATGACCACTGACAGGTGAAGTGAATAACACTGATAATCAATATAAATAAATACACCAATCAGCCCTTACATTATGACCACTGACATGTGAAGTGAATAACACTGATAATCAATATAAATAAATACACCAATCAGCCATTACATTATGACCACTGACATGTGAAGTGATTAACACTTATAATCTCGTTATGATGGCACCTATCAGTGGATGGGATTTATTAGGTAGCAAGTGAACATTCTGCCCTCAAGGTTGATGTGTAAGAAGCAGGAAAAATGGGCAAGCATGAGGATCTGAGCGACTTTGACAAGCTGTGATGGTTAGAAAACTGGGTCGGAGCATCTCCAAAGTTGCAGCCCTTGTGGTCTGCAGTGGTGAGTGCCTATCAAAAGTGGTCCAAGGAAGGAAAAGAGGTGAACTCGCGACAGGATCATGTGTTTCCATGCTAACCCCATCCACTGCTGAAAGCACCTACAATGGGCACGTGAGCATCAGAACTGGACCACAGAGCAATAGAAGAAGATGGCCAGGTCTGATTAATCCCATTTCATTTCACATCACATAGATGGCCGAGTGCGTATGCATTGCTTACCTGGAAAACACATGGCACCAGGATGCACAATGGGAAGAAGCCAAGCCAGCAGTATGATGCTTTGGACAATGTTCTGCTGGAAAACCTTGGATCCTGCCATTCATGTGGATGTTACTTAAATGTGTGCCCCCTACCTGAGCAATGTTCCTGGCCTTGTGCACCGTTTTATGACCCTTTCCATCCCTGATGGCATTGGCCTCTTTCAGCAAAAATGGTTCAGGAATGGTTTGGGGAACACAACAATGAGTTCAAGGTATTGACTTGGCCTCCAAATTTCCAAGATCTCAATCCAGTTGAGCATATGTGGGATGCTTCCAAGGAGGCCCCCCCTCGCAACTTACAGGATTTAAAGGATCTGCTGCTTTTGTCCAATTGGTGGCAGATACCACAGCACCCCTTCAAAGGTCTAGGGGATTCCATGCCTCGACAAGTCAGGGCTGTTTTGGTGGCAAAAGGGGTTCTAAACAATATTAGGCAGGTGGTCATAATGTTATGGATGATCGGTGAATTTAAGCAACTGCACCTCCTGCACACCCAATAACAGCTTCACATTCCCATATTTTTATCGTTATTGACTTCAATATGTCAATTGTATATTTTTTCCAGTGTACACTGCATATATAATGTTTTTGGTGAAAGTACATAGCATTATCTGATTCTCTTTTCAACCGTCATCGTTGTTTGTCACTTGAACTGTCTTTACAAAAACAATATCTAGGGACTTTTAACTTGTAAACCTTTTATACCTGTCCCGGACTAAAGATACATCAGTCAGGGTTAGGAAAAGGAATTTCCATGACACAGTACTGGTGTGGTCCTGTAATCAAGGTTACCAGATTTTATCGACTGTAAACAAAAACATAAATTCCCTGCAGACTCCACAAAAATCTACCTGCCCATGCCCATTAAAAGAGCCCAATTGTGAGGAAACCTTCCAATCTGGAATCAACGCCAATTGAGGGATCAAATATCTTTTTCCTCACTGTATTAATGAAATAAAAATAGTGAAAGTAATGTTTATTTTCTGAAATGTCTTTTAGAACAATCCCCACCCAAAACATCCTTGTCCCCTTCAGAAGCAACAATATCATCATCGTCAACATCATCATCATCAACAACATCATCATCGTCATCAACTATATCAAACAAGAGCAATCCAGGTAGCATGCTCTGTTTCCTCAATCCTTTAATAATTATGTCTCAGTGAGAAGAAAGTCTGACATTGTGCCGGCCAGGTTAAACCCTCCTTTTACCTGCTTGCCCTTGTTAAATCCTAATCAATGTCTGAACATGACATTACTTTGTCTTTAATTTTGATGAAAGCAACAATTACAAAGTGTTCTAGTTTCTTAAAGAGATTTCAAGATGGTTTTGATAAGTCACTATATTTCGTTTCCATGTTGCAAACCTGTTTGTTTGAAAATAAATTGATACAGAAACTCCAACAATACATAATGCTACGTTACATTCCAGACATTACAATCAACAAGTATTTTGTAATTCAATGACACTGTTTTTATTTTAAATCTATTTTGGAAAGTATTGATTAAATAAGATTTATGTGTGATATTTATTTCAGAAACATCATCACAGAAAACACTGTCTATCTCACCACCAGCGGCAAAAACATCACCATTAACAAGGTCAAACACCAACAACATAGATAGCGCACTTTGTCATAGTTCTTCAATCCCTTAATGCTTATGATAGCGATATTACCTGTTATTGTCATCTTTTCAATGATGAATCCAAATGAATGTCTTACCATGGCATTGCATTATCTCTTTAATTTTCACTAATCAGCAATTACATTGTGTTTTAGCTTTGTGTATTGATAAATATATTCAGTAATAGATATTTTTAATCTGTTAAATAAAACCCTGTTTCCAAAAGATTTGGGACACTGTGTCAAATGTAATGAGAAATATAATGCAACGATGGGCCAATCACAAAAAGCAGAGGTGTCAGACCGGTTCCATTGAGGGCCCAGTGTCTTCAGGTTTTCACACTCACCTTGTACTTATTTGATTAATTAGGTCACTAATTGGTTAGTTTCTACCCTCACCTGATTTATTTAGTCTGAATTGGGAACCAACTTAAAGAAAAAAACAAAAACCTGTACCTTCGTGGAACCAGTTTGACACTTCTGATTTAAACCCTATATTCAGTATAAAATAGTACAAAGACATCAAAACAAAAGTTGAAACTGAGAAATGTTATTGCTTCTTGAAAAATACATGCCCTCTTTGAATTTGATGCCAGCTAAATTTTTTAAAAGAGCTGGTAGAGGGGCAACAAAATACTGGAAAATAAAACCTTATGGAAGATCTCACAGCTAGTTAGGTCAATTGGCAACAGGTCAGTAACATGATTGCGTATATAAAGACACAGCCCAGAGAGGATGAGTCTTTCAGAAGTAAAGATGGGTGGGGTTCACCTTTCTGTGAAAGACTGCGCAGGCAAATAGTGCAACAATTTACAAATCACATTTTTTACATAAAATTGCAAAGAGTTTGGGGAGCTCATCATCTACAGTACATAATATAATTTAAAGATTCAGAGAATCCAGAAAAATCTCTGTACACAAGGGACAAAGCTGAAAACCAATATTGGACAGCCGTGATTTTCTGTACCCCAGGCGGCAAGGCCTTAACAACAGACCCAAATCTGTAGTGGAAATCCTTGCTTGGCCTCAGAAAGACTTCTGAAAACCATTGTCTGTGAACTCAGTAAGTCAATGCAACCACAAATGCAAATTAAAACTCTACCATACTAAGAATAAACCAGATATTAACTAGATCCAGAAATGTTCTCTGTACCTGAGTTCAATAAATATGGACTGAGGCAAATTGGAAAATTGTCTTGAAGTGTAATTAGATGTTTTTCTAATCACACCACAGGACAGTCAAATTTAGAAGAACAATCAAAAGAAGATTGTTTTTTTTAATCTGTGATGTGATCTCCTCCAGGCTATAAATGAAAGGTACCATCTGGCCTGTTTACAGTGCACTGTTCAAGAGCTAACATCCGTGATGGAATGGGAGTGGATTAGTGCACATGGCATGGGTGTCTTGCTCATCTGTGAATGCAAACGTTAATGCTGAACAATATATATAGGTTTTGGAGCAACAGACAGTATATATGGATTTTACGCAGCGTCCCAACTTTTTTATTAACATTGTTGTACATTAGATACCTTTTTCCTTGACCATTTTTAGATACAAAAACTCAACTATTCATATAGCCATGTTACCTTCCAGACATTAAATAAAACATATCTCAATATTGTGTAGCACAATGATACTGTTTTTCTATTTAATTTTATATATATATGAATGTATTTTTGTATAATGCAGTACAACTCTAGGGAAGCATCTACATTTGTTAACTTCCAAAAACAATGTATACATTTTTTTCCTTTAATTTGTCACCCATATGCATATAATAATATTAATATATTGAATAATAATACAATGCTAATATTATTCATTCAACATTAAAACATTGTTTTATAATTATTATATCTCAGTTAGTGTGAAGAATGTGTGACATTGTGCCGACCAGGTTAAACCCCCTATTTCCTACTTTCTCATGTTCAATCCAAGTCAATGATGTGTCTCAGCATGACATAATCTCTAATTTTCACAAAAGCAGCAATCACAAAGTGTTTAAGTTTTGTTAATTGATTGATATGTCCATTGATAGATCATTTTAATGTCACCTACAATATACACAATTTGTCTTGTTTTTACAAATTTGGATAACCAAATTATATAATCCCTCAATAGTTTGTAAAACAATTCAACTGTTTATGAAATATATCAACACCATTAAAAACAGAAAACTGTCATGTTTCTTCAATCCCTCAATGATATCCACATTACCTTCTCTCCCATGTTGAATATGTAATGTAGAATAAATATATAATAAACAATGTGTCTCAACATAAACATAAAATAAACATCTCTTCTATTTTTCTGCAGAGGCACAAAAGCTGCAATTACACCGTTTTATAGATTTGTTCGTAGAGGTGGATGGATTCATAGCTGCAGGAATCACTTTGGATCAGGAGAAGCTCATCATGGCGGAACATGGGGTGGTAATGAACAGATGCCAAATGAATGGCCAAAGATTGACACACGTTTGGCAGCGTGCATCCGTGCCGGTGTCACGAAGTATTCAGTGACTGTGAGTTCAGTGTGCCGGTTGAAAGTGCGCGTGCGCAGCAATCAAATATTCCTTTCTGGCAAAGGGTGTATGTGATATCTTGTGCTCATGTGGCTCCTCGGTCCCGACACTGACTTCCTTGTTAAAAGCGTCTGGTAACCTAAGCTTGTTGGCGCTGCAATATTAACCTTGTAATCTTTGCGATTCTGCATACACAGATGCGTTCTTTTTTAAACAGCCGCAGAAAGCAAGTATTTTGGGTACATATGGGTGTAGTACTGTATTGTTGCAATGACAAATGCCATGTTTGCGTTGGCTAGCACAGCCCGTCAAAGTAATTGTGGTTTGTGGTAATAGTTTGCCTATTCAATTTGTTGGACTTCTCTTAATGTTAAAAAACTACCCAAAGGGAAAACAGATTTATTTTAGGAATATAATTTCTATACATTTGATTCATGTATGTCGAAGTTTTGCAACTGAATTCCTTAAATATAATTTGAAAAACATATTACTATAAATGCATTGCTGTATTACAAACACTCAACTTACTGCTCTCCTGTCTGGTGCTCTACACACTGCTCCAAACAAGGATAAGCAAGTATTGTTTTTACCAAGGTCGCTGCAGTACGTAAGAATATCTTGTTGACTGGACGATGAAACAGTAATTCACATTTTTAATGTCTTACATTAATGTCATTTTGGACTGTGAAAATAGTTTTAAGCAGTATACTAAGCATGTAAATAAGGTGAAATACACATTTAATAGTTCTGTACATGTCAATTATCATTAAATACCAAAAATGTCTACACAACATTATTCACTTAATAAAAATAAGATTTAATCGTAGCATTTTTGAATGTTATTAAATGAACCACCATTCAAACCCACCATTTTATGTAAAAATGAATTATGTTAGAAAACTAGATGGGAAATTATTGCTTACATTACTAGAACATACACTAGCCTATGAGGAAGATCACTCGAACATTACAGGACCACAAGGTAAATCAATCAAACAAATGTATTTATACCAGCAGTTGTCACAAAGTTATTATACAAAAACACCCAGCCTAAAACAGCTGGGAGTAAACAACAACTGTGTACAATTTCAATGGCTGGGAAAATCTCCCCAAAGGATGAAATTTAGGAAGAAACCTAGAGAGGAACCAGGCTCAGAGGGGTGACCAGTCATATCCAGTAAATACATATCATTGTGAAAAATATCTTCGGTCATGTATTTTCCACACAAAATACATATTGTAATAAGACAATATGTAGTTGAAAATTGGAACACTGTGTGATAGTGCAGCAATGTAAGAATAATGTTACTCAATAAAAAATTGCAGAGAATTTGAGGGAAGGCCTTGCTTATTTCAGCAAGACAATGCCAAACCACACTCGTATTACAACAGCATGGCCCTGTAGTAAAAGAGTCCGGTTGCTAAACTATCCTGACTGCAGTCTTGACCTGTCATCTATTGAAAACATTTGGCACTTTATGAAATGAAAAATACGACAAAGGACACCCCGAACTGTTGAACAGCTGATATCTTATATCAAGCAAGAATGGTAAAACATATCACCTTCAATGCTACAGCAGTGGGGCACAGATTTCGCCTGGTGCCTGGCGGAAATGGTGTCCCCCTCTTTAATTATTGAAAATATTATCCAGATTCAATTAAACCCATTACATGTGTTGGTAAAGTAGAGAATCAATAGCTGTGGGAGTTTAGGAAAATGTAGGTACTACATATTTTAATTGACACATATTTTGCTGGTGCCTGGTGGAAAAGGTGTACCCCTATTTAATGACTGAAAATATATTTAATTCAATAATGACTGATTGAATTAAATCCATTGAATGTGTTGGTAAAATAGAGACTCAATAGATGTGAGAGTTTGGGAGAATGTAGGAACTATGTATTTTGATTTACGAAGGGAAATCTTCGTAACACTGGTGTGCTAAGGCCACAACAAGGGGACCTGTTGCAAACCCAGCACCACTACTTCCTGTGGCAATTTATAGAGAAAATATATGATAAATATATGATAATAAAAATACCATGGATAATGATATCATCCTAGTATATTTATAAAGTATTTTTTCTTCTCTGTGGTCACTCTTAGGTGTGAGTGGATTGTTATCAATCTCTCTGTCATACTTAATATCATCCTGTTTGTGCAGTCTACCTGTTGACCCGAGAGAGAGACCAGCAAATAAGCCAGGTGACTGTGTGTTCTACATGTACATTTTTGTATGTCTGACAGTTAGTCTGCGTTTCTGTGATCTCTGTGACTTTAGTGCTTTTTGCCATTTTCAGTCTTCTTTGATGTTTGAATTGATGTCAGTAGAGGCAGAAAATCTGATGCAGGAAAAAATACGGTACAGTCTGATCTAATTATCTTGGTATTTTCATCAGTCTCTTTTCTCTCTCTTTTTTAGTACAAAAGGGAAACAATCAGCACCACTGATTCATTTAAATGAAATTGTGGTTCTGTTCCTCTGTCAAAATCATTCTTGCTTTCACTGACAGTGAAGGGAAAAGAAGTACAGAGCTCAAGGAACAGGCCAAACAGTCCCGACTCTCTGTTTCCTACACAATCACCATCCTCGGAGCTGAGATCAGGTCTCTGTTCTTCTGCCACCTGAGTGTTACAAACACAGCAGAATATCTGTTTAATCTTTGTGTTTTAATGAGAAGATTAAGAAAACAAATAAAAGGATGTCTATCAATTGTATTTAAAATGAAGTCTTGTATTAACAGAACAAAATGGTCTTGAACGATAACCCTGCCTTAAGCTGTCCGTTCAGGCCAGAGAAAGAATGGGAAGAAAATAGTTAGATTGAATGGGCACTGAGTGCTGTGTGTTAAGCTCTGTCCAGGCAAGGCATTCAATTGATTTGACACATTGCATGGCACTACATATGGATTTATATACCACAAAAAACATGGATCCATCTATATGACATAGGGAGTTTTGCAAAATACCCCCCAAAAAGACTATACTTGAATGAGAATGAGAAAAATGTAAACATGAATCAATCAGTTACCTTCAGAAGTCACATTATTAGTGAAATTATGTCCACATGTGTGCAATCTAAGTGTCACATGATCTGTCAGTACATATACACACCTTTTTTGAAAGGCCACAGAGGCTGCAACACATAAGCAAATGGCACCACTAACCAAACACTGCCATGAAGACCAAATAATTCTCCAAACAAGAGACAATGTTGTTGAGAAGTACAAGTCAGGGTTAGGATAAAAAATATATCCTAATCTTTATCCTAATGATCCCCAGGAGCACTATCATATCTATCATAACCAAATGGAAAGAACATGGCACAACAGCAAACCTCCCAAGAGATGTCCGCCCACCTAACCTCACGGACCGGGCAAGGAGGGAATTAATCAGAGAGTTGGGCTTTAAGGCAGAGTGGGCTTTATACCTTCATTAATGAGAAGGTAACCCTGGAGAAGCTGCAGAGTCCCACAGCAGAGACTGGAGTATCTGTACATAGGACGACAATAAGCCGCACGCTCCATAGAGTTGGGCTTTATGGCAGAGTGACCAGAAGAAAGCCATTACTTTCAGCAAAAAACAGAATGGCACGTTTTGAGTTTGTAAAAAGACATGTCGGAGACTCTCAAAATGTATGGAGGAAGACATTAATGAAAATCATAAAGTAATGACAGACATTAATGCCAGAACCTTCTGTAGATACACCCCATGTTCTGAATCCGGACCATGGCTTTTATACAGAACTTTGCGACAGTAATTAACAATATCCTCATGGTTCATACTAGGGTCATGTCCATTAGTTAGATCGGAGGTGGACTATGGGTGTATTGCTAATGGGTCGCGGCAGTGAGAACACTGGAAAGGATGGATAGAGTGCAGACACAGGGGCTTCGAGTTTGCAGTGGGACATTTCAGACATCAGTTTCAGAGCTGCAGGTGGAAGTGGGGGAGATGCCATTACAGTTGTGGAGAAGGTAGTAGTTGATCAATTACTGGGTAAATTTGTAGGGTCATGGGGGCTCGCACCCTACAGAAGAGGTGTTGTTGGGGTGCTGGGAACACAGTGAGAGGGATATCATGAGCTTTGGGTGGGTGGGTGGGTGTGGGATGCCCTGGCCAGAGAGGGAGGTTTCAGAGGGAGGACATTTAGTCCAACGGTGGATTTGCCAGTGAGACCTCCTTGGTTGCTTTTGCCTCCAGTGGTGGATCTTGGGATACTGGAGATGGTGAGAGGATCGCTTGGGCATCTGCTTTGCCAAGGTGGTTAAGAGGCACCTGGAGGGTGGGCACCCAGAGTGTGTAGTGGTGTTCACGGATGGATCAAAAGACCCAAGGACGGGTTGGATGGGGGCAGCTTTTGTGGTTAGGGGAGCGGGTGAGAGTGTCACTAAAAGGGTTACGGGTCACTTAGCCGTTTACATGACTGAGCTTCTGGCGGTACCGTTTGCACTGAGGTGGGTGGAGGACACTAAGCCGGAGAGGGTGGTTATATTCTCGGATTCAAGTGAGGTATTGATTGGTTTGCGATCCTTCAAGTCAGCAGGACATTTTAAACAGGGTGTGGGAAGCACAGGAAAGAGCAAGAAGAGATGGGATGCGTCCTCAGGAGAGAAGAGAGAGCCAAGCTCATGCTGGGGTGGCGGGAAACGATGTAGCCAGGACCAGTGGAATGTGGACACTAAAGGAAGGCTCTTGTTCCAGATGCAGGGTGAGATTGGGGATGGAAGGAGGGCAGTTAGGAGTAGGAAGGAGGAAACCATAGTGACTACATTGAAGGTGGGGCACTGTGGATTGCATGACACGCTACACATGACAGGGAAGCATCTGATTGGGTTGTGTGACTACTGTGGGGAAATGGAGACGGTGACTCACGTCCTGAGGGAGTGCAGGCTCTATGAGAGGGAGATGTTGCGATAGGGTCGGGGGGGGGTGCACTTGTTGAGTTTAGAAACTATGTTGGGGGGGGGGGGGGTTCGGGTGCAGTGGTTAAGTGTCTGTTTTTGTTCCTTAGAGAAACTGGGTTGGCAGGGAGAATTAAGGTTCTCCCTGAAGCTGGCCCACACTCCTTTACACTCCTGGCCCACACTCCTTTGAATGCCAACTGCCATTAAACCCCACAAAAGATGAAGAAGCAGAAGCTCAGGAGGACTCGTTGTTTGATTATCTGTTGGAAGATTTGGCTGTGTGTTTTGCCCTTACATATTCACCTCAGGCCAGAAACACTCGAGGTGGGAACGCAATAACAATAGTTGCAAAATAATATCTTTAACGCTTTTTGAAAAACGTTCCCTTTATATGTGCACATAGAAATATAGCTAATAGAGCCTATTCAAGAGATAATGAAATGTTATCATACATTTACAATGGTTCAGTAATTTATATTCCTACTAGGTTTATGAATGACAGCATTATAAAAATTGATTTGTACTTCTCTTTTTTAGTATGCTTCAGTGGCTGAAACCTCCTCATGACTGTATGAGTTGTGATCACTTGATCCACTAGGTCATCATCAGGAAGGGATCAGACAATGAGGTTGTCAATCCCACCCTTGTTGACTACATTGAAAGGATGTATACTTTTATTGGTAATGCATATGCTAGGATGCATTTTCTCAATTATGTGACTTGCAAAAAGGCATAGCTAAGGCTAAGTTAGATCTGAGGAGACTAGGTATAGTCAAAGAAACGTCTACTGTCGTATTGATTACAAAGATCATTGTTCCTGAGGGTTGAGTGAGGAAGAAATTGAGATGGAAACAAATGAAACCAAGCTCAAACAGCATGTCTCTATGCGCAGGAACAGTTATTATCCTCCATTTACAATTTCAAATCATCCCTTACACCTTTTGCAGATAATGTGCTTTTCGATCAAGCCGTTGTCCATTCCAAGCCTTTATGACATGGCTTATGCCTATCTGGCTTCTCTGGCAGGTCAAGTTGGAAACACAATATTTGACAACATTATTTAAGTCCAGAATATCTTGGTCCACGATCTGCACTAAGACTTCTTTGAGAGGGTAGTTAACGCTGTTGTTAATTTCAAACTACATACGTTCAACAGTATGGTTCTGTGGATGACCAAGTTTTGATCAAAAGCTTCTCAATATTAAACATAACCACAAACTAAAAAAATAAGGTGCCCGGTATATTATATTGTATTAACAAACTGTGGGTTTCAGATTACAGTCACTGTTTATTGATACAGTGTGACTCAGTGCAATATTAGAATGAACTGGGTTAATAAAATACTAACACTGGTTGATGGTGTTTGCCGAAAAGATCTCCTCTCATTATTGTGCCAGTGACCAATGCATCTCCTGCATTAACAAGGTCAGTTCCGCTAAAACTCCATTCCATGGTCCACCCTCACTCCCACCACATTCCATTTCCCACATCTGCTGATGTCATTTGTCAATGTTTTAAGCTAAAATAAAGTTACTGCATTTTTTCAATTTCCCCCATTCCATGTGTGATGTGCTTGTGCCCGCTGTGGGGGATAATTCTATATAATGCATAAATAACCTTATACTTATTAATGTGCAATGTATAATCATGTAGTTTTATTAGAAACATATTAACGTGGAATCCACAATCACAGTAAATGACTTCTGAGGGAGTAGATAAAAAGCACACCCCACTCTTAGCGGTTGCCAACCAGACAAAGTCAGATGGCGTAATGTGTGAAAGTTCTGTATAAAAGCCATGGTCTGGACTCAGAACATTGGGGGTGTATCTGCAGGAGGACCTGGCTTTAATGTCTGTCATTATTGTATGATTTTCATTAAAGTCTGAGTTGAAGTGCATTTGTTTTTAGTAAAGAGTGGTTGATTTTCCACGACATAATTGGCGAGCCAGCCAGGAGTTGGATAGAGACATCTCTTGCTTGACCAAACTGCCCGGGAGACGTTGGACTGAGTTACACAAACGGTGCACACAACAAAGGTAAGCATTTTTGCTTTTAGTTAGTATGTTTGTGTAATTCAGACCATATACTTCTGTGGCGGGACACCAAGCATGGGCCTTCCCAAATTTAACCAACCTTGAATGTCAATGCACACAGTATTTTTGAATCCAATACATTACATGCATGCTATAATACTGTAAATAAGTGTACCTGCTTGGCAAAGACAAAGGCTCACGGGAGGCAGAGTTCCTCCTCCGTAAAGACAAAGGCTTACGGGAGGCAGAGTTCCTCCTCCGTAAAGACAAAGGCTTACGGGAGGCAGAGTTCCTCCTCGGTAAAGACAAAGGCTTACGGGAGGCGGAGTTCCTCCTCGGTAAAGACAAAGGCTTACGGGAGGCGGAGTTCCTCCTCGGTAAAGACAAAGGCTTACGGGAGGCAGATTTTCCCCCTCGGTAAATGCGAGGGCTTGCAAGAGGTTGTCTTGAAGAAACAGCCCAGTAAGGCGGCCGAGGCATTTGCTTGCCGGTGTGAGTACGTACGATCGGTTTACAATCGGTATAGCAGACACGGCAAAAGGTCTGTGGGTGTTTGTGTAGAGGGCACTGCCTGGCAATGTGGCTGATAAGATAGAGACTTGTGGAAGTGTGTCTCTGTGAGTGAATGAGAAGATACCGTCCGACAGGGTAAAACCTGCCTATGGGATTGAGATCAGAGACCTGTGGATGTGTATCTGAGTGAATGACGTGGAATTAATAAAGGCAGCGTTCTTTCACTGGAGAAAGAGGAGGAAAGGACACGGCTGATAAACTCTGAATGTGATTGTGGAAGTATGTGCGTCTGTGTGATGCTAATCATGTGTACATTTGTATAAACATGTATGTGTAACAAAAACTTGTGTTAAGATAAGTGCAAATAGGGTGTGCTCTAATAGATCTATGTTTGCGAAAAGTAGTTGCGGTTCATGTATGCGATGAGTGAGTGCATGAGAGGAGAATGCTTGATTGGGTACCCGTGTGTGTGTGTGTGTGTGTGTGTGTAAAAAGTCCTTGAAGACCATATAGCTAGAGTACGGAGTGGGGAAGAGACTGTTTGCCTGAGAGTGCGTGAGTTTTGTGTATGCGTGTCCGTCAGCATACGGAGGTGGAGAGAAATAGCTGTCTGGTTCACAGTTCTTTTAGAGATTTCCTAATCTGTTATAAATGTTGAACATATCATTGTTTCCAGTTGGTAATGCTAAAGACTGTTCTAGACTGACAATTTACGGATGGTGAAATGAGTAGGGAGACCTCAAGCTCCAAATTGTTTGTGAAACGTCAGTTTTGTAGTAAGAGAGTACACAATATTTTTGCAGGCCTCGGTGACACCTCTGTACATTAGTTTTTTTGGATTACGGTAGGGAGACTCAGATTTGGATGAACTGTTCATTAGACAAATGCAGAAACCGACTGAAGAATTGTGGTTTTTGAAAATTGGTATCCGTCCCAGAAAGCTGAATCGCTGTTGCAGCTGTCATCTGGAAGGGCGCTAGTCACTAATCATATCCAGCCTTAAACCCGTGTGTAAAGTGAAAGGTCCTGGGAGGCGATACGTTTGGACAGTCACGGGAGCCCTGTAGCCACATGCAGGCTTTAACATGGCGGGCACGCCCATACAGATTTTGGCTAGGAGGTTTCCTCTATGCAAGGAACAAATCGAAGCAGTATCTAACACATTAGAAAAACGGACCAAAAAGATGATGATTTAATGGCCCAAATATGGTACTGTTGATGTGGCAGTGTGTGAACAACTAGATGGTCTCATTAAGTTTTACAAACTTGATGACAATTGTGACTCACGTAAGCAAAAACGGGATAAGGAGCTGGAAGTCATTAGAATGTTTTTGGATGAAGGGAGAGGTCAGCTGGCTAGTTTGGCTCAAGCCCGATATATGTTACAGGAAGATGAAAAGACAGTTGAAAAGGTTAGATGGGCTGAAGAGCCCCCAACACTGGTGCCTGGAGTAGTGCCAATTAAAGGGGAAGTTGAGATGGAGAAGGAAAAACCTTTAGTGTTTCCCACTCAGGGGAGAAACAAACAAGTTAAGGGGAAGCCTGAGCTGAGTAGATTGTTACAGCGAGTGTTTAGATTGGCTAGAATGTACTAAGGCGAGAGGAGAAGGACAGAGGAGCAGGAAGGATAAATCTAAAAGTTATCTGCAACGACTTGAGGAGCAAGTGAACAAATTGAAGGGGTCGCAGTGGGGGGATTCGGGGCCACAGGATGACTCAGATGGCCAGGAGGAGGAAGAGCAGCCTGGGAGGAGGGCGCAGAGGACATAAATAGTCCTGATTACTATAATAGAGATCAAAAAGGGAGGTTAAGAAGTGCTCGCACTTTGAAAACACCTGATCACTATACCAGTATGGCACCAATTTTAGTTAACCCTCCCAGATCCACGCTATTGTTAGGCCGGATTTCACTACTTGCACATTTTGGGTCCTAGAATCATTTCTTATAACAGAAATCATCTATTGTGAGTGCTTATGGTGATCACAACCCCTTTGGCTAAAAAAATAATAATGATGAAGCACCTATGCTGCAGGTTCAGATAAATGATAGGGGCACACCAATGATGGTAGACACCGGAGCCACTTACACTTGTGTAAATCCAAATTATGCCTCTCACCTCCCTAAGTCAGGTAAATATGTTAAGACGATAGGATTCTCGGGACAAACGTAGCTAATACAAAATGGTAAATACAATGGTAGACCGGCTCACATTGAGTCAGTATTTTGTCATTGGAAAACAAGGCGCGGCTATGGCAGAAAGCGATGCTGAAGGTTCAGACATAATAGCCACATGGTTTGATGTTCCTGGTTCAGTCCCCCCATATCACACTGCAGGTAAATGATGGGTATGAAGCTAAGGACCTAGGATCGATAATGAAACAGGCCACAAGGGTCCCTTGGACCAAGTCGGACAACCCTCTGATCTTTCACTCTCCTGAACATGATTTCACTAAAATCCTTTGTTATACATATATGGTTGGAGAGCCTCAGGAAATAGAAGTTGCTACGAGTCAACAGGTTCAGATGGGGGATGTGGAGGACAGGCAGGCACGGTTGAGAAAAGATATGGAACGGGTAGTCCCTGAGCAGGTATGGTCTCAACACGAAACAGATGTGGGGCTCGTTAAATCAGCTAATCCTGTGTTCATTAAAGTCAAGCCAGGGGCAAAACCGGTATGGAAAAAACAGTATCACATGAAACCAGAGGCAGTAGCAGGTACTGAACCAACCATTGGGGGTTTAGCTGTGGCAGAGGTACTTGAAGAAACGATCAGTGATTTTAACACACCTTTGTTTCCTGTTTTAAAGGCGGATAAGCAGAAGTGGCGTCTGGTTCATGATCTGCGGCACATCAATGATTTAGTGGAGGACTGTTTTGCCGAGGTCCCGAACCTCGACATGCTGCTGACCAACATCCCTCCCGTCGTAAAATTTTTCAGTGTCATAGATTTATGTGGCGCTTTTTTCAGTGCAGAGGAATGCAGGCATCTGTTTGCTTTCACTTACGGGGGGAGGCAATACAGATATACAAGACTGACCCCAGGGTTCAAACACTCCCCACACATTTTTAACCAGGTCCTTACAAATGCCATGCAGACTCCATTAAAGTGTTGCAGCGACTGGTGGAAGGAGGTCACAAGGTGTCTTGGAAAAAGCTTCAATACTGTCAGTCTGAGGTTGAGTACTTAGGCAGAACTACAGCTCATCAGATGAAGGCCATCTCCCCAAGTCAGCTAGAGGGGCTGAGCAGTGCGCCGCTCCCTCAGACCGTAAGTCAGATGTTAACATTCTTGGGAATGACTGGGTTAAGCTCTGAGTGGATAGAGGAGTATGCTATCAAAGTCACACCTCTTAAGGAGCTTATGAAAGACACCGGACAGCAGATGCTGAGTGCCAAACTGAATTGGAATTGTGATGCTCGAGCAGCATTGGAAACTATAAAACAGGACATGCAGTCTGATCCTGCTCTGGGCACACCTGACTACACTAAACCATTTCTGTTGTATGTTGCCAACAGGGCCAAGGGGTATGTTTCAGCTGTATTGATGCACGACACTTGTAGTGGCAGGAGGAGGCAACCCATGGCGTATTATAGCATGAAGCTGGACTCGGTAGCGCAAGGTTTCCCACCATGTTATAAGGGGCTAGCTGCGGTACAGTATGCATATGATAAAGCATCTACCATCACAATGGGTTATGTGATGGAAATTTCATCGATAGACACTCAAAGGAGTAAGACAGAGACAAAATTCTCTTGGCACAATTAGTAGTTTATTTGCAAATAGAGAGACGCGTCAAATGCTTACCGAATAATCATTCGAGGAGCCTCTAAAGTAAATTACATGAATAGCTCGTATTTATTATAGTTAAAAGGGGTGTGGCAAGATGCTACCTATCAATCTTAGGTCACACAGGTGGGAGGGTTATCCCCCCTATCTTATCCTTCCTGCCGTAATGTTTACTGTTGTGTTTACCTAAACGGACAACTGCCCCTACCGTCCCCCAACAACCACATTCCTAAGAAACCAAGGACAGATACCCTTAATGGTTTAGCCAGTTGAGCAGTTGGTCAGAGAACCTAATGATTCTCTGAAATAATACAGATGCATGTCACAACCAAAGACCAGAGTTACATACCATGTAATAGGCAAGCAAACATGTCTCCAAAATACATTAGTTAAGAAATTGCCACAACAGTTATCCAGTAAGCATTTACACTCATCATAAAGTATCTGAGATGCCGGAAAGTTTGTACTGACGAATGCTAGACTGTTGGACTACCTGCCATTGTTAACTTACCCAGAACTGACAATACAAAGGTGTGCTACCGTTAATCCAGCAGAAAGTGTACCCCTCAACTAGCCGAACTTAAAGCATTAACAGCAGCATGCAGAGAGGGGGGAGGCAAGATTGCGAACATCTACACTGACTCTGCTTATGCACACGGGGTATGTCATCTGTTTGATGCTGTGTGGAAACAGAGGGGTTTGAGGAAATCTGACGGCACTCCTATTTTGCACCACAATCAGATCCAGGACCTGATGGTGTCATTGCTGCTTCTGCGACAGGTGGCTGTTGTAAAAAGCACATAGGAAGGGCGACGACTTCATCACCCAGGGCAACAATGCAGCGGATGAGGCCGCGAAGCTCGCATCTAAGTGTCATTCACTATTACTGGTTTAGGCGGCACCTGGTATGGAGGATGTTATCCGAATGCAAGCTGGAGCAAATGTGCTTGAGCAACAGTTGTGGCTACAGCGGGGTGCAACGAGTGATGCCACTGGCTTGTGGCGGGCCCATACAGGACTCCTGGTTACGCCCTCTGCCCTTCTCAGGGTTTTGATCACTAATGCACATGGGTTTGACCATTGCGCAAGGGGGGAGATAATGAGAAAAATAGCACAACAGGGTTTCTGGTCACTGTACCTGCAGGCTACGGTAGACACAGCCCTGGCAGAGTGTTAGGTGTGTGCGACAAACAACATAAGGAAGGGAAGTAGTGACACCATTAGGCCACATTCCAACACCAGAAGGACCATTCAGACATTTAGTCATGGACTATGTGGATATGATAAGACCTATCCATGGAAAACTGTACATGCTGGTAGTGATTGACAGGTTCAGTAGGTGGATAGAAGCGACCCCTTCAAAGGATCAAGGAGCAGGAACGGTGATAAAAATCAGAAATCAGTTCTGACAGTGGGTCAGCTTTTATTCAGAGAACACTGTCACAGGTGATACAACACCTGACCACAAAACAGAGGCTGGGTTGTGTTTATCACCCACAGTCCCAGGGCATAGTAAAGAGAGCAAATGGCACGCTAAAGGCCAAGATCAATAAGATCTGTGCCAGTGCAGGTTTGAACTGGGTTGATGCTCTGCCACTAGCACTAATGAGTTGCCGCATGGAAGCTAACAGAACCACGCATCTAACACCACATGAAATGCTTACGGGTCGACCCATGCCTGTGCCTGTGCTTCCAGGTCCTCATGAAGGGCCTCCACTGGAGCAGCTGGAGCTGTAATTCAGGGAATATACCAGACAACTGATTACCATACATGAGCTCATTTACAAACAGGAGAGTGCACGAGTGCCAGAGCCGGAGGAGGACCAGCCTGGAGCAGTGGTCCTGGGAGACCAGGTATACATCAGGGTCTTCAGGAGAAGGTGGAACGAACCAAGGCGAGAGGGCCCCTTCAAGGTGAGCCAATCCACACCAACAGCAGTACAAGTAGAAGGCAGCGACACCTGGTATCACCTCAACCACTGCACCAAGGTCCCACAAGGAGCAGATCAACATGAGGAGGGTGAGAAAGCTGATCTCCCAGACAGGAACAAGGAGCAGGCGGGGGAAGGCTTGGAACCCTCAGCAGCAGAGGAATCGGTACCTGCATCAGAGGAACCCGTGTCCCACAGAGAGACGCAGGACCCAGGAATGGAGGGTGACGACACTCAGCCTACAGCTGACCGGTCTGGGGCTATGGCTGATGTTGTCGATCATCGAAACCGTTGGATAGGCGGGCAGGGGAGCAGATTCACCCGGACAACAACTAAGGGAGGCCACACCCACCTGTCATCGGTGGGAGAGAACTCCATACCACCGACCCCATCGACTTGGACTGACAATGTAGAACCTATCACTAACATTAGCAACTCAGACACTGACCTTGACAGGAGGAATGAGGTATGTACAGCAGCATTGTTAGCAGGGATAATGCCTTTCCATAAGATAACCGCAGGGATAGAAATTATAGTTCTAATTAGGACAGATAATCTTGAGAACTGGCGAGTCTCCGCCCTGGGTGTCCTGGTCAGTATGTTAACAGAGGGGGAGTTCCATGCACTGTCAATGGTGAGCCCCTCAACACCCCTCCCAGAAGTGTTGTGGGCGGACAGAGAACTGACCCACGTGCTGGACAGCAGTGCAGGGATAACTCTTCTTCTGTTACAGGGAGCAAAGGACTGCCGGAGCGGAAAACTCCACTGGGTAATGCATACTTGACTCAGGTTTATGCTGAGATGGGAGAGGTTTATGCTGAGATGGGAGGGGTTTATGCTGAGATGGGAGGGGTTTATGCTGAGATGGGAGGGGTTTATGCTGAGATGGGAGGGGTTTATGCTGAGATGGGAGGGGTTTATGCCCAGACTGACAGCGGCAGCAGTGACCGTTCTGCTCCACCACCGGATGCTGCTACTTGTAATAGGCCCACACGCCGACATTACCCTTGACCATATAAGACTAACTGGTGTCTGTTCTGCAGCAAGGGACAGTGGAAGCGCGTTGGACACACTCTCAGAGATGGACATGATAACCATCCTGAACCTCGCAATTGTGCTCTTTGCCAAAGGAAGGACTGCCTCCTGTGTGTGGGGAAGGACTGTGTACCGCTGGACATAAAACCTTGAATGAGGCTGTTTTTCAATAAAGATTAAATAATTTTGGGGGACTGTGGGGTAGTGTTGGGGAAGTATACTTGTTTGTTAGTATTGTAAACCATTAGATACATTCATTGCTACCTCAAACCATTCTACATTAAGTGTGACTTATTTTATGTGATCATCATTAATCTACCTCATTTAATCTCATTTTATGTAAACTGTATAATGTTACATCATGGGGTCAGATGTTTAGTGTCACACAGCTGGTTGTAGGACACAGGCGCAGAGACAGAGTGGTGGTAATATGCCATAGTTTTTATTAAAGTAAAAGGAACCAAAATGAAAGCAGCTTACCGTGACGGGTATAGGCTGAAGAGCAACTAGAAACCATAATGATCCACAAAGAGTGTGGACCAACATTCACATAAATGTGTTCCCCAATTGGATGCAACGATCTGCACCTGCCTCCAATTGGGGAGACCAAACTTACATAGAGATGCCTTTAGGCATCGCTTTTTGTCCTGTCCTGACTATTGCCCAAGCTCAGTGCAGAGATGGCTAGGGGCATAGCCAGGACTTGACATTTAGACAAGTCTTTATATTAACATTTTCTTTGTAAACTCGTATACTCATTTTGTAACACCATATTTTGCAAAGCTCAAGAAAGTAAATCTGCACATGCTTACACACACACCCATATCACACTGATTGGTAAGGTTTTATTTCGGCTCTCGTACGGGGACTGAGAGCTCCTCCTGACCAGTCGCTCTCAGGTCTAAATTTGTGTGGCTTTGATGAAGTCACAAAGGGGGGATATGTGGGGGATAATTTTATATAATGCATGTCATAAAGTGAACTCTGTGATAAGAGATGACCTGAGAGTGGCCCATGAGCTGAACGTAACACTTACTTTGTGGACAATGATGGACATGACCAAGGTATTAACCAAGGAGGATGTGAATTACTGTCGCAAATTACGTGCATTCAGGGAGGTAGAAGATAAGAAGCGCACCCCTCTCAGAGGGGTTGCCAACCAGACAAAGTCAGATGGCGTAATGTGTGAAATTTCTTTATAAAAGCCATGGTCCGGACGCAGAACATTGGGGGTGTATCTGCAGAAGGACCTGGCTTTAATGTCTGTCATTATTGTATGATTTTCATTAAAGTCTGTTGGATTCACAAAGTCCTGAGTTGAAGTGCATTTGTTTTTAGTAGAGCGGTTGATTTTCCACGACATAATTGGCGAGCCAGCCAGGAGTTGGATAGAGACATCTCTTGCTTGACCAAACTGCCCGGGTAATGTTGGACTGAGTTACACAAACGGTGCGCACAACAAAGGTAAGCATTTTTGCTTTTAGTTACTATGTTTGTGTAATTCAGACCATATAATTCTGTGGCGGGACACCAAGCGACGGGCCTTCCCAAATTTAACGAACCTTGAATGTCAATGCACACAGTATTTTGGAATCCAATACATTTTATGCATGCTATAATATTGTGACCATTTTCACTTTTGATTTGAGTGAGAGAGAAAAAGAAAATGCATGTATGTTGACAGCATCGCTCAAATAAATACTGGCCACATCAATCTGAATGAATGAGGTTTGAAGCACAGTTATAGAAAGGCCCATTTCCAATCATATAGTCTACCAAACCCTGCACACGACCATGCAACATTTCTGAATTGGATCAACCATAGGATCACTTAATTCCTCATTGCCAGTGCGTCCCGTCGACGGGATGGTTCAGACTCAATTTGCGGCATGTGACAAAAATTGCGACAAGTCGTAAAATCTTTTTTTTCCGGTATAGGCATGTCTTATATTTCCAGAAAGCTTGGAATCTCATTAAACTAACTAGAATGACCAATTAAAAATAGCTATTACTATGACAAAACACTGTGCGATCGTTTCATGATAGTCAACAACAAAAAAACATGTATCCGTAGGGACCAGGGTTCATACTTTCATGTATCATGGAAAAATATTGTACTTACATTACTGAAACTCTACAGATTTCCAATTCCTCTGTTCCCAGAGAGGATGAGAAGCTTCTTTTTGCTTGATGAAATCAGTTTTAAATCAAAAAAATTATCTGTGCATCAAAGAATGAAATATGAGTCGATTACCTTGCAAAATTATTCATGATATTCAAACAGGTTTTTCCCTGTGACATTAGGTATGTCTGTAATGATAAGACACTCAAGAAGCTAACTAGCTAGAGTCTAAACAGCGAATTGGCTCCGCAATACCTCACTGAACCCATGTAGTGCGCCTCACTTTGCGCACCAATTGGATGGTCCAACACAAACTTGAATGACACTACCTTCCTCTAATGATGACCAATTAATTTAGCTAGCTAGAAAGCCATTGAGCTGGCCTTGTGATGTGTGAATTTCCACTGTGGGATGAACGGGCTGGAACCTAGAGCTCTGTGCAACCGCCCACTTCTGGTTCATTTCGAAGTTAGAGCATCAGAGTGCGCTAGCATTTTCGTTACACACATTCTTGCTATTACTCAGTTGTTACTTCTTGTTATTTTTCAATTGATTTGAATCGTTTCTAATTTGAAAATGGCTGCTATAAGTGGGAAAGCGAAATGCAAGACCAAGTACACAAACTCTTAGTGAACACCGTTTTGATTCTGGCGAGGAAGAATGTTTCTTGGAAGGAAAAGATCCCGCTTTAGATCGGTAAGTAAAATAAATTATTGTTATTTATATGTATGTATGTGTATATGTATGTGTGTACGTGTATGTGTGTATGCGTGTGTACACCTGAAAAATACTTTTATTTGGGTAGTACGTGTTGTAATATGTAAATATATATATATATATTTCAGCTATTAGCCCATACAAAAAATATATATATACAGGTTGAAAGAAATGTTCTTTGTCTTGTGCTATCTGTGAGCGTATATATATATATATATATATATATATATGTATATATATATAGATATATATATTGTTTTTTAAATGAATTGTTCCCATTATAGGTCACAAGTGGAAGACCATTTCCATCTTTCTTGACGCGCCTCCTGTAAGTACCTGTATGAAAGGAAACAAATGATCTACCATGTATGACATTTCTAGGAGTTTGTAAACCGTATTTGTTATTACACCTGTATTTTTGAAAAGTCTGTTGTAATATGCTTGGAATTTAATCATTTATCCAATTTGGCCACTTGGGAGTTCAGATTTCATGACAATCGAATAGGGCACTTGAGAGTCCTCTTACAAAATATTTTGCAGCTCTATGGTAATTCAATATAACTGCCTAAAACTTGACCTACAGTCTCTTGCCATTTAGTGGAATATATTTGATTTCCCACGGCATTTCAAACATGATGATTAAAATAAAAATGTCAATGGTTTGTTATATCTTCTGCTACGTCTATTGTGTTATACTTTCATGCATTAATTTATAATCCTTACAAACTGCAGAGGGTCTCCTATCAAATGGCACCTCTGCTCAAGAGTTAATATGTTTATACTATATTCAGCTTATGAGCTACAAGCATTTAGACTTGTGTACATCATTTTAGGCAGAAATTGACTTGTTTTGCACCTCACCCAACAGTTACAGTGTTAATATTTGTCAGTCAACATAACCTAGACTTTAGTGCATGGCCGTGCCACTCCCAACTTAACTTCAATACAGTGACGCTGACAGGAATCCTAGGGCCCGGAAGAATTGAAAATTCTCGATAGTAGTAAATATCTTGATTGACTGACTACTAAATAATTATATCCAAATGGGTCACCCACAGTCCTGATCCCGGGACAACATTATATACTGTGGAATAGGAAGTTCCACAGTACTTATACCTAATAAAAGGGAAGCGGCCAAGGGTCTAACCCTCCAATAAGAAAGGCCTAAATGACCCTTGTATGGGATGTTCCTGCATATGGTCAATGGTCCTATCCCACAAGCCTGTGACAGTCACATGGGCAACTCCTGGCAGGAGGCATGGACAGGATGTGTGTCCTATCTATACGCCTCTGCTCAAGAGATAGTTAGTACATCTGTGTTGTGTTAAGTTTCTCAAGCCTACTTTCTCTCAGTAGGATAAACCTTTCTTATTGGAGGGTATTTGACATGTGTCCTGTCATAAAAGACTGTGTTAACTGTAATTTTTGAAGAGATACTATGGAAAGAACTATGGAAGGTTAACATCGATGCCTCATGCTGAATAAAGATGGCTCTCCCTTGACTCCTGGTTGCATACATTTTGTTGTTGTTGTTGAATCCAGTAGCATGATGCCATGACCTGGATAGATGGATTTGCACTCTGAATGGTGAGTCAAACCACTCTAAAAAAACAAGTCAGTTAAATCAGCATGAGTATCCAGATGAACACATCTGGAACAAAAGAAGACCTAGAAATGTTGTTCAGGCAATGGAAACCTGTGGTGAGGACAAGCAAGACTTCCGTTGACACTGAAACATGTGGTCTTAGTCCAGAGATTCCACAGAAGATAATAAATCTCCCTGTTGTGATGGGAAGTGTTTGCTAGACTGAATAACAAGTTACACATGTGAAGTCCTAATATAGGCCACTCTTTAGAGCAAAGATTCGGTATTCACTTAGAAGTCCTTGTTATTTGGATAGCGAGTAGACGCGTATATGTAGAAATAATTTACATGTTGTACAAGTAAGTTGAAGTTAAGAAAATTACATTTTTTATTGAAAAAGCAACATTAGAAAGAAAGGGGACTGCAGCCCCGACTAATTTTAGATTTCACTAAATGGCTGAATAATTACTAACCTCTTAGCATCAAAAGAGCGTGAAATTAGATGACTGTAGCCCAGAGATAATAAAAAAATATGCTATTGTTCCAGAAGATTTTTGGAGGTTTTTCTGATATACAGACAATATGTGAACAAATTCAAAGAATTACAAAAAACACGTTGGTCGGTGATTGTATAATCAGAAATTACAAATGTTAAGATAAATTCCTAAAAGTTGGCCTTGAAAGATCTTTGAAGGATGTTAGAAATCAGCCATGTCGTATAGTGGTAGTAACAATAACTTGCGTACTCGGTTGTCAAGGGAGAGAGTAATTCAATTGTTTATTGCAGCATATTGATAGTCTATTAGCACATGATGTTACAGGCTCGAACTCTTCCCTACTCTCTCAACTGGAATGTGGGGTACAAGCTGTTAAATAGCGTGAGGGGTGTGTTTACCTAGCAAAGCCAAGACCCTAACCCCCACACCAAATGGTCAATTTGAACATTCCTGTGGTTATCAGAGCCCAACCACAGTGCGAATCTTTACTTTCTGTTATTCTCAACATCTAGGCACAATCACTTTTAATGAACCATACATTCATATTGTAGTTGTTAATGCTCAGATCCTACAAGGAGAAAGAATGTTTCGGGCATTGGCTGAACAAATGACTGAACAAATGGCTGGCTGAACAAATGGCTTGCTGAACAAATGACTGAACAAATGGCTGGCTGAACAAATGGCTGAACAAATGACTGAACAAATGGCTGGCTGAACAAATGACTGAACAAATGGCTGGCTGAACAAATGGCTGAACAAATGACTGAACAAATGGCTGGCTGAACAAATGACTGAACAAATGGCTGGCTGAACAAATGGCTGGCTGAACAAATGACTGAACAAATGGCTGGCTGAACAAATGGCTGAACAAATGACTGAACAAATGGCTGGCTGAACAAATGGCTGAACAAATGGCTGGCTGAACAAATGGCTGAAAAAATGACTGAAGTGGACAAGTTGAACTAAGAACTTGAAAAGTTGAAAAAGGAACTGGAATGTTGAAAGCAGGAAAAACATCTAAAGACACTCAAAGCCCACTGAAAAAGAAACCAGGATCATGTTACTATTGTGTAATCACCGGCAATTGGCAGAATGAATGTTGCAAAAGAACTGAAGGAATAGACAGGATGCACAGACAGTCTGCCCACGTGCCGAGCAGCAGCAAGGAAAGAGCTCTCATGTATGGAATTCAGGAATTAAAGACAGAGGATTTCCTGGCAATACCTGAAACAGACGCGAAATTATATAATCATTGATTAAGATCTGGAACTTATCAAGGAAATCTGATCACTTCCCTTGATAATGACCATGCTTATTCAAGTGAAAATGTATTTGAAACCACTGATGGTATATAACATGTTTTAATAGGTATTCAAGGAATAGCCTGTTTTGTTGTGCTTTGTCATGTTCACAATGTATTTCAAACGTGTTTATTGCTTTGATGACAATGTTTGAAACCGTAAGGCCTCAATGAGGGTCTCACTACACTGTGGGTAGGCTTTAACAGGCCCACCGCATGATAGACATATGTTGCGTGCTGTGCTTTTTGCTTCTACATCAAACCCTAATGATAAGTTAGCAATGTGTACAATGAGTTGGAATGCATGTGTGTTGTCTCTCTATGCCTCGTCACAGGACGACTGGTGAGAGGGAAACAATACACTTAGGGAAATAATTTTTTGAAGTTAATTAAAACACATGGCTTTCCCTGTGTACTGAATTTGGTTCTAATATATGATATAATTTGGTTTTAGACAAACGATTGAGATTTCAGTCTAGAGTGAAATTATGACAAAAAGGGTGAAAACAGCCAAAAGCGAGTTTACCCTCTACCTTTACTTTCATCCGTTTATCCGTTGTCGGGTCACGGGGGCAGCAGCTCCAGCAGGGGACCCCAATCTTCCCAAGCTACATTTGCCAGCTCTGACTGGGGGATCCCGAGGCAGTCGAAATATAATCTATCCACCTAGTCCTGGGCCTACCCCGAGGTGTCCTCCGAGCTGGACTTGCCTGGAACCCCTCCCTAGTGAGACGTCCTGGGGGCATCCTTCCCAGGTCCCGAACCACCTCAACTGGCTCCTTTCAATGCAAAGGAGCAGCTTCTCTACTCCGAGTTCCTCATGGATGACTGAGCTTCTCACCCTATTGACCGGTATATTGAGAGCTTTGCCTTCTGACTCAGCTCTCTTTTCGTTACAACAGTGCGGTAGAACGAATGCAACTAAATATTTTATTTTGAATGCAGAATTGAGTTTGGTTAAATAAAATAGTTTATTTTGGTTTATATTCACCACTGATAACTAGGACAATACTTGTTTTAAAACAGACACCTGATACTTGTTAATGGAGTTTAAATTCTAAAATGGTAAATTGACATTTGAACAAATAGGGTATTGATGTGTTTAAGGCCTACATTGAGTGTCCTTTGGATTACTTATTGTTCTTTGATTTTAGTGATGTCATATATCTGTTTACATCGCCATTCTTAAGTTTTCTCAATTTCCACCCTAATGATAAGTTACTGTATAGATAAGACAAACATATTTTTACAAACTGCAAACAATACCAGATATGGGTAGGATAATGAATCTGATCCTTAACTTAAAAAAGGATATCGGCTATGTTGAAAGAATAACATATCTTGCTAAAGACAGTCGGAGGACCATGTCAGATTTTTATATGTGAAAACTTACATTTCCTATACATTTTAAATAATTAATTTGGCCTTTATTTATGGCTTACCATGAGTGGGTAAAGCCAAGGGCTCCAAGAAGGGGGGCTGACCCCTAGCTTGACCCTAAACAACCTCTCCCAGTGAATCAGCGTATGCCTAATACTAAGGGTTCCTATTGAGTGTTGAGACTGGTTTCAAATTGGTAATTTCACCAACACAGGCATATTCGGTTTTGGGATAATATAACATTGAGTGAAAGCTAAATATATTTTCCTCTCAATAGCTTAAATATTGAAATGTATGGCTTTGAAACCAACTGTAGTGACGGTAGAGATAAGTAATAATTTTTGCAGATAGAATGATCAATAGAACCACAGACGTTGTCAAAGAAAATGCCAAAGAGGATTTGGGGTTTAGGGTTTGGATGACCACCACAATTTAGAATAAAAATGAATAAAAGTTTGAGAATTTTACTTAAATGTAGAAGGTTAATCAAGACATTGTTTTTTTGTCACAAGTTAGTTTGGTCATTGCCAAAGGGGACTTTGATTGATTAAAGGGTTTATTGGGAGTCAACAATAAATTTCATCACTATGTAATGTTAGGTCTGTTTCTGTTGGACACGGGTTAGACTGATAGTAGCCTGGGAGTTGATGTGTATGGTAAAGATTGATCACGATGGTCACTACGATTGTAATGCCACACAGTGCTATGAGTCAGGGCAAGCTGTGTCCAGTGCATTATTTTCATTTCATTTAAGGAATAATAAAGCCTCACAGGCCAGATAATCTTTTTTTTTTAACAGCAGTGTTTAGACCTTTCACGTCATTAGGAATTGAATTGTACTTTTATTTTTCTAGTTTTATCAACGTAATGATTAATTGTTACATGGTTAAAGGGGGACTGAGAGGAAATTGGCAGAAATCCTTTGCTTACTGGGAAACAATGCCTACAGTATAATTGGGTCAACCATAGCTTTAAAGTAGGCTAATCAAAAAGCCCATAAACTCAGTCATCATAGCAAATACTAGAAACAATTATAATATGAATCTTTGACACATATTTTGTTGAATTTTGTTAGTGATCCATGTTTTTAATAGCACTGTGGTGCTACAAGGGAACACACCTAAGTAGGGCAACAATATAACTACCCAAACTAGTTCTTTCACCAACCTGCTTTATAGAAAGCTCTATAATTAGTCTATTTGGCTTACATTGATCTTTTCATTTTGTTTCTTAAAGCACCTTGTAACCCAAAACCACTCACTCTTACACACAGAAACCCTATTCTCACACACTGAAACTCTGCCCTTTTATAGTCCCAAATGTAACAATTTACACTGGCAATACCATTTCTAAAATATTATCCTTCTGAAAATAAACTAGATTGAGTCAGTCATCAAAACATATCATTAAATTATATTTGTTTCTCCCATTTCACTTGCCATGTCACAATGGCATTAACAAAACAAATCAATATTAACCCCCAAAATCCAAACTAAATCCTCATTCGATTTGCATGTGTATAGCTCTAATACTGTGAAATCAACCAGAGATTACTAACACGTGATATCTTCGCTTTCCCAACATGTTCTTTCAGGCAGAAGAGTACCTAATTACCTAGCTGAGGGTGGATGCAGAGCAAAGACTGAGGAAGAGCTGCTACTCAAATGCCTCTATTGCAGCAGATCACTAAGTGGGCTCACCTATGCCCAGGCTGTCAATATGGCACTGACTCCATCGCATCAGCAGAGGACCGAGTCAATGTGGAACCGCACTTCACAGAACAGTTGCCTGACATGTTTTTATTCTCTTTGACGAGGCAGTGAATCACAACCGCACACCTTTCAAAAATGCCGTGGTATACCTAATAAAAACAACAAAAAGATTTGCCTGAAAACAAGGTGTTCATGCTTTTATTGATCGATACCAGAAAAAAGGTCTGATTTATCTGAAGATTTACTTACTCAAAATATACTAAATGTAACAGACTAAAATAAAGTTCTGAAAGTGTTTACATGAACACTGTAGATGTAATTTCAACACAACAATCTTGCTGAAAAAAGAACCTATTAAAAAGCCTATTAATAGGTCAAGCTGCAATAGCTCACTGAACTTACAATATGTATGACTAATTAATTACCTAACAAATGTATCTCACCTCATCTTCATCTGCTTATCTGATATCGGGTAGCAG